>APFE030269809.1:19319-60528 GCA_000404065.3 Pinus taeda
TGGAAGGCTAGGAGAAACAACACTTCCATCTTTATAGTTGTGAGGGGTAGACTTCCTTGTTTCCATAATTTTTCCTTCCACTTTGTAACAAGGCCCTTTTGCTATTTTTTCTTCCAATTTTTATGGTGTTGATCTAAAGAAGGTGTTTCTCTTTGTATCCTCATAATGTGCTATAACTTCCTCCATGAAAATTGACCATGTAACAAGTGGTTTACGAGAACAAATCCATTTATACCATAAAAATTCATCTTGTTCTAAATATGAAGATCCAATAAATACCTTTTGTAACAGTGGAACACCATGTATATCAAAATATTTCTCCATCTGTAGTATCCAATTTACTGGATCCTTGCCATCAAACCTCCTCATCTCAATTTTTCTTGATTTTGGGAGCTCGAACTTCAAAAAACTGTAACTCTGTAATTTCAGATCTCCAAGTTTTGAAGATTATTCCTACGGTTGATCTCCGAGTTCTCTTTCTAACCCCATAATTCTGATTAGTATTTGATTATCGAAGAAAGGGTTATGTGAAATCTCCCACGATGACCTGCTTATAGACTAGTTTAGTTGAGAAAAATTGTATGTCGTTCCACGTCTCACTGTTTTGACCTTAGTACATGAAGCTGATATACAAAAATCTACATGAAGTCCTCTTTTTGTAACTTCTTACAAAAATTCAATCTGATGCTTAGGGAGAAAGTTATGACAATTTTCCCAAGGTAACCTGTTTGGAATGTAATTCAGGGGTCTGCAAAAGCCCTAACTTCCTCAGATTTATCTCCAAAAATATAGTGAGACAAGATCTAAAGTTCGGAGCCGAGGTTCAAATTGATTGCTTCTCAAATGTTTTTTTTGTTTAGCTTCTAAAACATTGTAGAGAAAGCGTTATCATGAACATTCCACAATGACCTGTTTTAGATGAAATTCTCGAGCTTGCAAAAACTCTAAGTTCCTGAGATCATATCTCTGAAAATATAAAGAGACAAGATATAAAATTTGGTCACAAGGATCAGCATGATTTCATCTCAAATGGTTTTTTTTTTCACATTTGAAACGTTTCATAAAAAAGGTTATAGTGAAAATTCCATGATGACCTGTTTGGAGTAGCGAAACCCTAGAATTCAAAGCTCTGATACCAAATTTTATGAAACCAACTCACAGAAAGATAGAAAAGGCAGATGAACGTCTTAGAAATAAGACTATTTGATGGGGAAACCTCCTTTACATTACACAAATGAATAATTCTTCGATGATACAAATGAAAGGACTTCCTTTCTATATATAGGAGTCTAAGGGGTCATAATATAATCAAAGCCGACATAACAATAATAATGTAAGCGCACAATAATAACAATTGTGGGCTTCTATGGGGCACAATAATAACAATATGGGAACTAAATGGGCATAGCAATATTATAAGGGGGTTGTTCTAATAACAATAAAGTGTCACACTAGTAGTATAGGGACCTCACAGGCCCAAACTCTCCTCTTTACCTAACACTCTCCCAATCAGAGATAGTCTTCATGAAAGAAGCCTTTCACTAGTGGCCCATTAATGGGAATCCCATCTCCGTCAGTATCACTATCACTCTTGGAAGGTGTAATCTCCAACCTATGTAAGGAATCCTTGTTATGAGAATCAACTTATCTAACTAGTTCTGGCTACTAGATATGTTGCAACGCAAATGGATGATGACATTCTGCGATGGGGGTATGTGCTTGTTACACATCATTTTGTCACTGTCCCTGCACTCCTCATTCCACGATCCTGGAGGACCTCTACAGTGAACCCTATATTCTTATCCATCATGAGGAAACTCCCATAGTGTCCCTCTTCATGAGAAGAACAATTCTGTTTTGCATCATTTCCCAAGAATCTTCCTTTTACTCCAGCTTACAAGACTGACGCTAATGACCCATTTCATCCTCACGTCGATTTGCAGAGATTAAAAGCAAGACTATTGTCGTACTGAGCCTTTCCTCAGTCACGTCGATCTTCTTTTGGCAAGTTTTTTAAATATGGAGTCAAAGCTTCTAAGTCTAAAAGCTTCGTAACGGAAGTCTAGTAAATGGTTGGGGTGGATGGAGCCGAGGAAGCTATTTTGGGCTCCTTTCCCCTATTAGGATGGAGCCAACCCAAGAGATAAAGCCTTCTCCAATAATAAAAGGAGCCATCTCCCCTCTATCTAAGCTATATAAACTCGTCCTTTTACAAGCTTCACTACGTTGGAGTATTGGTAATTTTGGAGCTTGAATAATCAGCAAGACATCTATAGATTGTAGTTCTCTAGTTGATGTTTGAGGGATAATAGTGTGTTTGGTTTGGTGTGAGACTAAAGAGAAGAGGCCTTAAAAATTCCATTATTGGGCATATCCATGACATGGTAGCAGAACGGTGGGAACCCGAATACGTCGGAGGAGACCAGCAACGTCAAGGCATTGGTTGTAATCCCTTTCTGAACTTATCTGAATATAACTATTGATTGATATCCTACATTCAAGTGTTATCTTACATTTGATGGCTTAATGTTCCTTGACCTGTTAAGTAGGTTGAATACAATTTGTATGCTACCGTGTTTGTTGTTGTTGTTTGTTTGCTTGTTTTAGGTATACGAAGGAAGGAAATAGAAAGTAGTTGGAGTGAGGAAGCAGGATCATCACCAAGCAAAAAAGTGTTCTAAGATGTAGGCCCTCTTATTTGATTCTAGCTTAAGGAAATTTTCCATAGTTTGTTTATTTGTAGTTAGAATCACTCTCTTGGGCTAGAGGAATTGTTTGTGTCCACAGTGGGAAATTACTTGTACCAAAAATTGGCGACTCCACTGGGGAGCCAATCATTTTGTCTGATTGATTGTCATTTTATGGTTGTGTGAAATTTTCTAGTATCACCATTTGCCTTTAGTGTTCTCTGCTTTGCCTAGTTTATTGCTATGAGTCTAAAATTTACAGTGGAAAGTCTGGTTTTAACATTTGAAATTTTTTATTTTTTTCCTTGAATCCTCGGTCATCATGTTTATTTTTCTGACAGTCACGCCGATCAGTGCAAGTTTCTCAAAAATAGTCACGCCAACCCCCTTCTGGTGCTTGTTGTCAGTTAAGCAATCGTGTTTATTCCTATAGGTGAATATCAGGGTTTCCCCTAAATCATATCCAGTGTGTCTTTCCCTCTTGATTTCTGCCTGTTATCTTGTTTTGAATGTGTTCTCCCTGAATGGAAAACTCCTTTAGCTTGGTTTTTATGCTAGTCTGGTTTGCCTTTTCTTCACTTTGTTTCTTGAGTCCTTGGATGGTTTGTATCCCTAGGGCATCTAGGTCATCATCCATTCACCTATTTGTGTGCTTAGCAAGATAAGTTGTTAGTTAAGTTTCTCCTTCCATTTCATTTTTGGTCCTTTTTATGCCTCGATTTCCATTTAACAAGTTTGAAAAGTTTCAATTCTTGATTGAGCATCTCTTTTCGGGCATAGATCACATTGCTCTCCTTGTTTTTGGTGGAGTCTTTCCATCATTGGTTTTAAAGGAATTCCCTTTTGTTCTTTGTATTTGCTTGAAGTAGATTGTTTTGAAAAAATTTCATTGAAGTGTTTGTGAAAGATTTGTTTTCTCATTCCATTGAAAAATACATAATTCTTGTTTTGCTGAATCAATATGTTACATTAGTTAGCATCATTGAAGACTAGAGTTGCATCGTCATTTGCATTGGAAAATAAATGAATTCTCTTTAATAGTGAAAGGACTACTTGAAGTGCGTTTGATAAGAAAGATAGGAATTGGAAATATTTTTTCATCATTTTCTTTTTAAAAACAAAAATAGTGAAAGGTCATTTTTCTTTCAATTACTTGTTTGTTGCATTAAGTTTGCTTTCTACTCTCATTAGTGTAAAAAAGTCATTGAATTGAAAGGGCCTTGTCTCATTTAGCTGCATATAAGAGTTTTTTTGTGAATCACATCGATAAGGCCTAAAAACTAAGACATAATTTCAAGATAAACTTTAAAATGTATTCAATTAACCTAAGGAGCATTTGAAACCTAGCGATCACATTTAGAAGGTCTAGGCGAGAGATGTGTTCCAATGTCTTTAAGCCTAGCAGTTGTCGTTCGCTTCGGCACTAGACAACACTAGTACAGAGTTGTGCTCCCCATACCATCATGTATATAAAGGAAGACCCCAATAGGTTGCAATCCTTTATCCATAGGAAGTTGATTCTGCAGCCTTGTAAATGTGATACATCGAACACAACATTCAGGATGATTGTCTACCTATACTTCTCGGTTTACTGGGAAGTATTCTGCAGTTCACGGTTACCTTGTAATCCTTTTTGCCTAGATCATTCTGAGTAGTCATTTTGATATTTTTCACTCCCTAAATATAAAATATCATCCGAACGCTTGTCCTTTCAAGCTCATTTCAAACTGAGAGTGATAGAGTCACCTTTTCTTCTTTCTCGACTCTTAAAACATGAAAGAGCACTAGCTTGTTTTGTGTCTTAAAAGTTTTTTCCCATGATCATATAACATTCTTGTTAGCCTTCTTCCAAACCACATCATGAGTATACCTTTAAATACATTTTAAATCCTTGGAATAAATCTCTCTATTCTAGTTAATTGAGATAAAATCATTATGGCTGAACCATTAGGTTCGTCTATTTCCTCTTCCTCTCCTCTGTCTCAAAGGTCATCTAAGGAGCCTTTTCCTGAATTTCCATAGTCACTTGAGGACCAAGGTGTTGAACTTGAAATTGTTCTGAGCATTCAACCTTTGTCATCTCGTCCTCCACCTCCATCAAATAATGGTTCACTTTCTGACATTGCGCTAGAATCTCTAAATAATCCTATCCATACTCCCAAGAGTCTTGCAACTTCTGAAAGTCAGCTTGGATTGGTTGTTTATCCTCTGAATCCTTTGTTCAATCCTATTGTGATATCACTGCAGCATCCATACAACCCATGCGATCAACCAGGTATTCCTTTGGAATTATACTCTCAAACATCTTCGGTCGCCTGTTCTCACCCATGGAATCAGAAGGAAAAATCCCAATCTCCTCTCCAAGTCACTCAGAGGTTTCCACTCCATGCATAGTCAAGGAGAAGGAATATCATTTACTTTGTGAATGTTTACCTTACAGGGGAAGCATTTTGACGAGTGTTCATCCTGAGTTACCATGTAATTACTTGACTTTGGATTATTTGGTTTCAAGTATGCCTACTGCCTTATCACTATATCACAACCCTGTCTAGGCATCTTGCACTATGCCTACCTCAGGTTTGTTCATTCAGAACCCGACCTGTCAACTCGTGGTGCATTTTACAGTTAGTTCAGTTCAAGTGCAACCCGCTGTTTTGAATCCTCTTATTTTGTCGGTTCAAGTAACTTGTCTTGTTCAATGGATAGTCTTGATTCATGTCTCTGTCAATTATTTGATCCCTCCAGTAAGTGCACAGGGTCTCCCACCACCTACCAGGCAAAGTTTAAATATTTATATGATGTCTGGCAAAACCAATGTGAGTGGCTCACAAGATCACATGGTTGGAATGAACCAACCCTCTTTAGGTGCCATTCTAAACCCTGTTGGTCTTGCTGGATAGAGTAATGTCCAGTACCAACAGCTGAACCTTGTTGGTCCATTTGCATCAAGTAACATCCAGTACTAGTAGCCTAATATGGCTCATGTTTAGTACCAACCTCCTTATGTTCCATATGGTTCACAAGCGATGGTTAATCTTCCCTACATCCCTTAGTTTAGACCTTACATTCAGCTTGGTCCATCCGCCACACCGGGTGGATATAACTAGATACAGTTCAAGAACTTTCAAAGTGTCATTCCAGGAACTATTCAAGAACCCTTGCAGTAACAAGGACAACTTTTGCAGCAACAAGGGAAACTTTTGTTCCAGCAATGGCCAACCATGGAGCAGCAAGGGTAGATAATGACACAGTAAGGACAATTGCAACAACTACAGGGGAATCCCTCGCAACTGCTGCAACTAAACATGCAGTTGCAAGTGTAGTATGTGCCCCAATCCTTCCAGCCTCTGCCTTCACATGGTCAACCTCTGCAACCATAGGGACAACCTTTACATCCATAAGGTTAGACCCTTACAACAACAAGGTTAACCCAGGAAGCGACAACCATTATACTCATCATATCAACAGGGTCAACCTTTGTAAGGGCGGGGTCAGAGTCAAGTCCTGCAGTAGTGGGCATATAATCCTTATGTTCAAGGGCAACAGGTTCAACATCCTTTTGTCTAAGGAAAATAGGTCCAAAACCCTTTTTTCCAGGGGAAACAAGATCAATACCCTTATGCTCAAGGGCATCAGGCGCAAAATACATATGTCCAAGGCCAATACGCTCAAAAGCATTTTTAACCCATATGTTTCTTATTATTATAGTGGGGGAGAAATCAAATTCCATATGGACAAAACCCTCCACTATGGGGACAAAATCCTTACCAGCAGGGATGGGTCTCACCAGCCGGGTTCGCTCATCGACCTTAAATGCCTTTCAATACTCAATTTCCATTCTTGGATACACTGGAATTACCATATATGTCTAGGCTCACAAATGACCTGATTCTTCTTTCACCATATTAGCCTCTAGTCCCATCAAAGATCCCGAGTGATTTTCCAAAGTTTAAAGGAAAAGTGAAGGAGGATCCATAAGCCCACATGATGAGATATCACCTCTGGTGCTCCTAAAATTCCTACATCAACGATTCCATTCATCTTCGACTTTTCTAGCGAACTCTTACAGGTGTTGCATCCAAGTGGTATATTGATTTCCCTGAAAATAACTGTCATGAATTTAACACTCTCGCAATGGCTTGTTGGGTTGTGTTATATTTTTTCCATGACTAGCCCACGTAGTTAACAGGGGGGTTAGAGGGGGGGCAGAGCCCCCCCCTTGCTACTGCGATTTCATAGCGGGGGGGTCACAGGGGGTTTGAGGGGTGCAGGTAACCCCACTATATGGGGATCGGGGTAGCACCCAAGAAAATTTTGGTTTTCGAACCTATGTTAGGTTGGGTGGACCCACCTATGGTTTTGTTCATGATTTTCACACATGTTTTTGGACGTGATGGTTTTTGATACATTGTTTTGGATGTGATGGTTTTTGGTCCATGGTATTGGATACTTTGACATGTATAAATATGTATTATAACATTGAAAGGAACATAATGAAAAGTCAAGCTGGTAGTCCCAATTTTGGGATCCAGTGGAAAATTTGTGTATATGTGTTTTATGTGTTATGCTCTTACATTATTTATTTTATGTGGTTTAGAATTCGTATGTGGGTAATTTCTCTACGGGGTTAAAAGATACATTTGGTATAGATACCCCAGCACCTCAAAATCTTAGTATCCATTACTTCCTCCTCCAGCCCCTCATTGACTCTAGCACTAAGGTACAAGAAGGAAATTTAGGGCAATTGGCTCACCCTGGCTTAATCAAAATCCTAGTAGAGGAAGCCCTCCATACCTTTACACTCCCTATAGCATGGGAAGTTTTCCAAAATATGACAACTAAGAATGACATAAAGACATTAACCTATGATGTTAGTCCTAGTGGTAGTGAGGAGGAGGAAGAGACAGAAAAAGAAATAGAGGGAAAAGTTAGAGAGATAGAAAAAGAGACAGAAGAGGGAGAAAAGGAGTCAGAGAAGGAAGAGCAAGGAGAAGAGTCCCCTAAGACTTTGGAAAGAGGAGCAGCAACTACCCTCACTACCCTTAGTACTCCATTCAAGCCAAAGTAGAAGAGGAAAAGAAAGACCTCTATGTATTTCAGGGCAAAGAAGAGCACAAGAATTAAAACAAGAAAACGTCAGCCCTCTTCAAAATTTCCCATTACCATTGAAGATTCACCATTTGCCAAGGTGAAATAATCTCCTTCGAAGACACCTACAACCTATGAGAGGGGGACTCCCAGATTTTCTACATGTAAGGGAAAGGTAGTACTACAGGACACAAAACCAGACCTACAGGGGGCTTAGACAGTCCTACAGGGGTGTCCCCAAAAGTTGGAGAAAGAGATAGGGGAACATCCAGAGGTGAAGGGGAAGCACAAGAGCTACAAGAATCTGACCCCCATCCTAGTCTTGCCTCCTATTGAAATCTACTCGAGGGAGGTAGGATAATCCCACTGAAATTTGCAATTCCATTGTTTTTCGAATTGGAAAACGAAAGAGTGAGAACACATAAGTGGATGTAGATAGCCAAATCCAACGGAGTTGAGGATGGTGGCCACATTGGAAACAAACATAGGGAAATGGGAAAAGAATTGAGTGCTCTCAAAGATACAGAGGCCATTACAAGAAGCCACCTTGAAAATGAGAATGAACTACTTAGGAGGCAACTGCAAGAGAAAGAGACTCAGTTGACATACATGGCCAACTTATCCATGGAAGCATTACAATGCAGAACACCAGCCAAATATTATGGCCTCTACCTAAAGGATCAATGACTTCAATTCCAAATAAAGACTTTGGCACAAAGAGGAACAATGCCTTTCCAAGACTACAGGTAGTTCATGGATTTATGTGACCAAAGCATCTCAGAGGATAAGGCAAAGATGGCAGAGTTCTACCTACACAAGATGGCCTTCGCAGACATGAATGTATGAGAACCCCATGCCAAGCTAGGGGCGATGGCCACATGGATGAACCATGAAGAATTGAGGGTAGAAGAAATGAAGAGATTAATAATAAAGGATCAGAATGAACCATTGATGATAAGAGCTGAGCCATCAAATCCTATGGAACTCATCAGCACACACAACATTCTTGCCAATGACCCTCAGATTGCCCCTAAATATCTAGCCAATCAGGCACATGCCATTCCACATTCTGAAGATATGCAAAGGCTACTTGGGGATGACTATGGGCATGAACGCATGAGAAGATGGAACACCCTAACCCACAACTTGCAGATCAGAGAATACCATTCCCCAATGAGGCTGAAGGAGGTATTGAAAAGAGTGCCAATGTACAAGCACTCCATGCAAAGGTTGAAGGTCAAATGGATTGGCCTCAAACTGAGTCCTCCACTGCTATTAGGCATGCTAGAAGGCAGAACAGAAGAAGAAGAGAAGGAATAGTGGAAGGACATAAATAGAACAACGAGGTTTTATGACCAACATGAGTAGACCACATCAGGAGCCTGGGATGCTAGGGAGGCCACGAGGGCCATAAAATATGAGGAGATTTACTAAGCTGCTCAGAGGATGAGCAAAACGTTCAGTAGGGAGGTGATGATGAGCCTCATAAATGGGTAATTATCTGGGCTCATTTTACCTCCAAACCTAGTCAAATCAACCATTCTCTTAGCTTATTGTATGATTTTCTGATTATATTTATGCTTATAGAGTGAGTTGAGTTAGTTATGATGCCATGTGGTCTGACATTTATTTAATGCAAATTGTTGATGGATTTCAATGTTAAATTCGAGGATCCAGTGTTCAAATGGCAACAATAACTCAATTTAGATAGAGGAGAGGACTTATGGGAGGGAATCCCCCTCATTCATTACTCGTCACCTCGAATTCCCCTTCATTCAGCTCAGAGTACAAGCAGCCAAATCATGCACTAGAACATAGCCGAGCAAGTGAAGGATGACTGATGGTTATCTCAATTTTTGGGAGCCAAGCCTCCCTAATTTAAAGAAAGGCATTGGTAGCTTCAGATGTATAAGTAGGAAGGCCTAGGGCCTCACTAGGGTCGGATTTTTTTTGCTTATGTAAACTCTGCTCAAATTTGGAGCTTACTATTTTGGTGATAGTTTTTTGTAATCTTGCAATTTTTTTATAATGAATATGGACTCATTTTTGAGCTAGCACTGAGTTACGTCAGAGGGCTAAAGCTCTTGGGTTAGCACCCAATCCAAGTAGACAAGATTCTCTTTACTTGTATTTGTATTCCTTACTTCAGTTTGTAGATTAATTTGCTGTTAGATGTACTTCTTCTATGGTTAAGAATATGTTGCTTTTGATGATTTAGTAGTTCGCTTCCATTTGTGCTTTTCATAGCATGTTAAGCAGCAATTAGAAAAGATTCAAAAGGCTAGCAATAGTTCCTTGGCCTCTCTTCCTCCCTCAGGGACCATGATTTGAGGCGAAGACTCTCTTGCTACCCAAAAAACATAGATTCTCCTCATTCATAGGACTTTTAGTGTTTGCAGCTCTTTAGTAGGTTAATAATCTAGTTTTTCTTTGCCCCAAATATCATTTATCATGTTCACTTCCTGATTAGCAATATTCCTCTTTCATGCCTTCCTTTCCTACAACATTTTTTAGCATTTCCTTTCATAGATCATAGTTTAGATCATTTTAATCGAAGACTTTGTTTTTCTATATGCACTCATTTCATTACTTGCTTGGTCTTCTTGGCTGACTGTCAGTTTCTATGTAGTAGATCTCTTCCAACATTAGTCAAGCCTACCAAAAATCACACCCTCCATCTGATCCATGCCCTATACGTCTCCCAAACCTCACCTCAATTTTCCCCTAGATTCCTTTACTTTTCATAGAATTTCTTCCTCTCTGCTTAAGCAAATCCAATAATCTTTGTCTCTCCTGTTGATTCATGGTAGACCTTAGGTGCCCTAATACCTCATTCCATCTTTCATCCACCTTTTTCACCCACTCTCACACCCTAAAATAGCTAAAATTTCTCTCAAGTTCCTCTTGTAGGCCTCCTGTAGTTTCCATCTTTTCCTCCTGTAGTTTTTCCTGCAAGCTTTCTTTCGAAGTTTGAGTGTGGAAAAATCCTCCAGAAGGCCACCTAAGACTCCTAAGACCCACCCACACCATCCTACATCCTCCCAAGCTCCAAAACCACCCTCCAACGCCACCTGTTCGCTGCCACACTCATACACACTAAATTAGATGCATGTGAAATTCACATAAAAACACATAAAAATCCAAAAACATGTTTTTTGTGTATTTACTCCCAAAAATAGCATTGTTAGATATTTTTTACTTCCTTGAGTAGGTAATGGCATTTCTTTCATGGTTTTCATGGTGTTTTTGGCAAAAGTAGAATTAGCTTATTAAGTAGGCTTTACTAGGTTTTGCTTTACATTCCAATCTTTCTCCTTTCTACAATTAGAATAGCTTATGTAGAGTAACCTTTCTTTCCTTTCATCATAGATAGAGCTTCTTCTGAAATCTATAGAATTTGGCTTGTGCTCCTAGCGATCTTGTGCCAGTTGACCAAGTAACAACTTGCAGTGAAAACTAGTACTAGTGCATACAACACCGATGCTTCCAAGTTTGTTATGAACTATCGGGTAGATAAAAGTAAAGTTCGCAGCCAAGGAGTTGCATCATTCTTTCCGCAATACCGATTCTCACCAACCACTCATAAATAGATCACAGATCAATACACCAATATTATTGACATGGTTAAAACTCTCAAAGAGGGAAATAATCCATGACCTGAGGCATTGTAGCTGCTTCATGCAATTTATTAATAAAAGAATGAAAATTTACATAAGCTTCTCTCATGAACGATCACCCTACAAATGACCCTCCATGCTCTTTGCATAGAGATCATGGATCAATCGGGTGTTAAGCCGAGGCTCAAGTGTCAGTAATACCGAGGAGAGAATGAACCGTCAGATCACTTGATGTTTAGAACATATCATGACCGTCAGATTTTAAGTTACAAAATTACATAGTAAGGAAACACACTTTACCTAACTCTACACTAGACCAAGTTATAATCAACTATTTCCTATGTGTCGAAATATAATAACAATAAACTCTAAAATAAACATGGTTGACCATGGTTGATTTACATATTAAGATAATCCTTTTATTGAGTTGAGGCTTCTGTGATCCATATCAATGTTGAGAAGATTTTTCGGCGAAATCATATCATGATATATTAACCTAAATAACCTTAAAATAATATATTTGATAAGATATTCCCTTTTCTTCTAAGTTTGACCTTTATTAGGTTAGACTTTTAATCTTTCTTATAAATTCCTCTATTATTAATAAGATTAATTTATACAACTTTAACTTAATAACATATATAAATATTATTTTACACTCCTTAATTATATGGAGTTAAAACTAAGATTTAGTTAATCAGTAATATAATATAATTAAATAGGCTTCCAAGAATGGTTAAATTAAATTTACTCTAACTTACCAATTAATTGAACCTTCTTCATTTATTTTAAACTATTAAATTTAATAATAAAATTAACCAAACTAACTTTCCCTATCCATATCCCTCAGTCCTAGTACAGTTTCCTCGTCAAACCTAGCCATTTCATGGTCAAATGTAGTTGTTCCTGGTCTAATATAGTCATTGGATGATCTAATCTCTATATTTAATTTTTTGCCTTAGTCTGATTCTTCAACTTGCCCTCATGATGAACCACACTAGTTGGTTTGAAACGCGTCGACAGATATATCATGATGTGATTTCATCGAAAAATCTTCTGAACAAAGATAATCCTTCATAATTTGATGTTGGACCATGGTTGACCATGATTGATTTTTCGATCAGGACAATTTTTGTCCCAATGCGACATAGGACCATGATTGACCATGAATGATTTTCATATTGAGATAGTATTTATGTTAATAAAATTATTATTAAAGATTATTATGTTAATAAAAATATTATTAATATTATAACCTCAAGGGAATAATAAACCCAAGGGATTGATATTATAAACCCAAGGGAATAATAAACCTAAGGGATTAATACAAAAATCACAAAGGATTATGAACCCAAAGGAATAATATTAAACCCAATGGATTAATATTATAAACCCAAGGTATATAAAGAAGAAGATAAATATTATAAACCATGAAATAAACTAGTTGACTAACGTTGATTTTCATATTGTCACAGTATTTTTCGCAATGTGGCGTTAGACCATGGTAGAAAATGATTGAATTTCTAATACATAGTTGGCCATGATTAACCATCATTGACAATGATTGATATTATAAACCCACAGAAATAATAAACCCTATGGATTAATACTAAAATCCCATGTGATTATAAACCAAAGGGAATAATATTAAACCTTGGGAATATTAACCCTTAGATTAATAAACCAAAGCAATTGATATTGTAAAGCTAAGGGAATAATAAAACAAAGGGATAACATTTATAAACCCAAGGCATGTAAACCCTAAGTTAAATATTATAAACCCTAAAATAATCATGGTTGACCATGGTTGATTTCCATATTGATACAATCCTTGTGACAATGTGACAATGGACTGTTGTTGGCCATGCGTGGCCATGACCGATCTTCATATCGACACAACCTTTGCATAAGGCAACATAGGACTATGGTTTACCATGGTTGATTTTCCTATTGAGACAATCTTTATGTTAAAAAAAATCATTATTAAATATTGTTGTGATAATAAATATATTGTTAAATATTATAAACCCAAGGGAATAATAAAGCAAATGGATTGATATTATAAACCTAAGATAATAATAAACTAAACAAAATAATAAACACAAGGGATTAATACTAAAGCCCTAAGGGATTATGAACCCAAGGGAATAATATTAATATAATTAATATTATAAACCCAAGGTATATAAGTTGGAAGATAAATATTATAAACCATAAAATAAACATAGTTGACCAAGGTTGATTTTCATATTGAGGCAATCCTTGTCATAATGTGATGTTGGACGATGGTTAACCATGCTTGGCCATGATTGATTTTCATATAAACAAAATTTGTCCCAATGAGATGTTGGAGCATGATTTCCCGTGGTTGATCTTCATATTGAGACAATCATTATCACAATGCAACGTTGGAATATGTTTGACCATGGTTCATTTCTATACTGAGACAATCCTTGTCATAATGCGACATTGGACCATGGTTGACAATGCTTGACCATGATTGATTTTCATATCAAGACAATCTTTGGCACAATGCGACTTTGGACCATGGTTGACCATGGTTTATTTTCATATTGTGACAATTTTTGTCACAATGTAACATTTGACCATTGTTGACTATGGTTGACCATGACTGGTTATGACTTACCATGGTTGACCCTGATTAATATTATAAATCCAAAGGAATAATAAACCCAAGGGATTTATATTATAAACCCAAGGGATTAATTATCAAACCATCCTTATTAAAATAACTATGATTGATTTTCATATTGGCACAATCCTTGCCAAAATGCAACGTTGGACCATGGTTCACCATGATTGATTTTGTAAAACATGTGTGAGCATGGTTGACCATGGTTTACCATATTTGATAGTAGAAACCCATGACCTTAATACTAATACCCTAAGGAATTATGAACCCAAGTGAATAATATTGAATCCAAAGGACTGATATTATAAACACAAGGTATATAAATGCTAAGATAAATATTATAAACACTTAAATAAACATGGTTGACAATAGGTTATTTTCATATTAAGACAATCCTTGTCACAATGCGATGTTGGAGCATGATTGACAATGATTGAACATGAATGATTTTCATATCAAGACAATATTTGTCACATTGTGACAGTGGACCATGATTGACAATAATTGATTTATTGATACAAGCTATGTCACAATGTGATGTTGTACCATGGTTGAGAGTGGTTGACCATGGTTGACCATGATTGATATTATAAATCCAAAAGAATAATAAACTCAAGGGATTAAAACTAAAAATCCGAGGGAATAATATTAAACCCATCGGAATAATACAAACCAAAATTATATAAACCCTAAGATTAATATTACAAACCTTTAAATAAATGTGGTTGAACGTGGTTGGTTTTCATATTGATGCAATCTTTGTCACAATGTGATGTTGGGTCATGCTTTACCATGGTTGAACCCTTAGATTAATAAACCTAAGGGATTGATATTATAAACCCAAGGAAATAAATAAATCTAAGGGATCAATACTAAAACCCGAAGGGAATAATATTAATTTTAATATTATAAATCCAAGCTATATAAACCCTAAGATAAATATTTTAAACCCTAAAATAAACATGGTTGACCATGTATGATTTTCATGTTGAGACATTCCTTCTTATAATGCCGCATTGGACCACGGTTGACTATTATTGACCATGATTGATTTTCATATCCATACAATTTTTGTCACAATATGATTTTCAACCATGGTTGACCATGGCTGACTTTAGTATTGAGACAATCTTTGTCACAATGCAACATTAGACTATGCTTGATCATGATTGACCGTGTGTCACAACGATTGATTCTATAAAACATGGTTGAAAATTTTAGGTGCCTATAATACTAGTGATTCCGCCATTAATATTGTAGTTTTATCCCTTATTAATATTGTTGTGCCCCTATTGTCCCCATATTATTATTATTGTGCCCCATAGAATTCCTCTATTGTTATTTTTGTGCCTTTATATTATTATTGTTAGGTCAGCTTGGTTATATTGTGACCCCTTAGACTCCTATATATAGAAAGGAGGTTTTGTCATTTGAATCATATGAGAATTGTTCATTTGTGTAATGTAAAGGAGGTTGACCCCTTGAGGAGGTTTATTTCTAAGGTGTTGATCTATCTTTTCTATCTTTTTGTGAGATGGTTTCCTAACATTTGGTATCAGAACTTTGGATTCTAGGGTTTTGCTGCTCCCAATAGGACTTCATTGCATTTTCACTATAACATTTTTTTTGCGACATTTCAGAAGTGAAAACAAAAACCCATTTGAGATAAAATTGTGTTGAACCTCAGGTCTAAATTTCAGGGCTTGTCCCACTATATTCTCGGAGATATGATCTGCGGAAGTAAGGGCTTTTGCGGACACCCGAATTACATTTCAAACAGGTCACCTTGGGAAAATCGTCATAACTTTTGATCTGAATATCAGATTGAATTTTTGTAAGAAGTTACAAAAAGACGACAAACTATAGCTTTCGTGGGTATTATTTTTAGAACCTAAGGTTGAAAAAGTGAGATGTGGCATGTCATACAAATTCACTCTACTGAACTAGTCTATAATTAGGTCACCGTGGGAGATTTGGCATAACTCTTTCTTGGAGAATCCAATCTTGATCAGACTTGTAGGGTTAGAAAGAGGACTTGAAGGGATACCAAAGGACAAGATTTGATATATTTGAGATCCATGTCTACAGAGATACAATAGATTCAATATCGAGCTCTTACAAAGTGAAAACAAAAGGTGTGTAATTTTTTTTTACATAAGATTGGTTGGAAAAATTAGTTTGAAGGAATTTAAAGGGAATAGTGAAGAATTATTATCATTAATTAATGCCCCAAAGAAAGAAAATGGAAACATGTAGTAAGAAACCTGAAATCTCTAGCACAACTCGTGAAGAAGAGGAACAAATGCAACATGATATATCAAAATGACAAGACCAAGTACAACAAATTTCACTCTCACTAAAGGTAAATGAAGCCAAGATGAATGGCATGGAAGCTAATATGAATGGCATGTGAGTTAAGATGAATGTCATGGATGATAAGATGGAAGAATTGAAGATAAATTTGCATAAGTTGCTACAAGAAATGGTCACTAATGGTTAAAAGGTATTAAAGGAAACTGACACTCAGAACAAAAGAAATGTTAATCATGATTTCATAGATTCTAATGTTCGATTGAAGTCCGACCATATTCCAAAAATCGATATGAGGAACTTTTATGGCAAGGATTGCACAATGTGGATACTACAGATGGAGCAATTTTTCGATCTCCATAATGTGCAAAACACACAAAAGGTACGTATTACAACTTTATATTTGGAACCAAATTAGTTTGTATGGTATCGATGGCTTTGCTCTCATAAAAAAGTTTTGAGTTTGGAAATGTTTACAGAAGAAATGACAACACATTACGAGGATACAAAAATAAACATCTTTTTAGCCAATTGACAAGTCTCAAACAAAAGGGTTCAATGATGGAGGACATTGAGGACTTCCAAAAATTGAACATAAGGGTAAAAGATATTCCAGAGGAGCATAGGGTTGATGTGTTCATAGTGACTTTAAAGGATAATATCCAACATGAGGTTCGCCTTTTGGAACCTGATTCATTGGAGAGGGCATTTAGGTTAGCAAGAAAAATGGAAAGAAAAATTATGGCAACCGGGAAGCCTACCACTCACAACTATAAAGATGGAAGTGATGTTGTCCCTAGCCTTCCAGAACCTATAAGGTTGACACCACAAAAATTGGAAGAAAAAAGAGCAAAAGGGCTTTGTTACAGTTGTATAACATACACTAAAGGTCAAATGTGCTCAGAAAATTATTCTACTAGATTGTGAAGAGGAGAAGAAAAAACGAAAAGAAATGTAAAAAGAAGAGATTACTCTAGGAACAAACCCTAGATAAAGAAGAAATGAATCCGACCATATCTTGAAATGCATTGGTTGGAATCACCACTCCTCAAACTATCAAGATAGAAGGACATATCAAGAATAAAAAGGTAATAATGTTGATTTATTCAGGACGTACCCACAATTTTATTCACAGTAAGATAGCAGAAGAATTGATTGCTTCTTATATCTAGCACTAGAGTGTCAAGTGATGGTTGTAAGTGGAGGAACCATAAATTTCTCTAGAAAGTGCCATAATATCAAGCTATCCATGGGAGAATATGTATTGAATAGCCCAATGCTTTCCATTGCAATGGGTGGTGTTGATGTTGTACTAGGCGTCCAAGGGCTACAATCCTTGGGTACAATAGCTTTTAATGTTCAAGAACTTTTCATGAAATTTTCTACGGAAGGAAAGGAAGTTGAATTAAGGGGTATTGCAAGGAAACCAGGAAAGATAATCAACTTTAACCGTATGAAAAATCTTGTAAAAAAGGAACAATGAGGTGTAATTGCAAAATTATGTTTGCTGGATGTTTCCACATCGAAATCATCTATGTCTCTAGATCTCCAAAAAGTCTGATATTGATGATTACAGTCTGATAATATGCTTTGTTCATTGATTTTTATCTGACTGACAAAGATGCCTTGATGAATGACTTTTTGATAATGCATAGGTAGCATAGTCTCAGGGGGAGCATTAAACTTCAAACACATTCTACATTGTTGGCATCATGGTTGTTGAGTTCATCTAGGGCTTTAGATACTTATATCATTTGTTGCATAAGTCATGTAAGGATCTAGGCTGTGATATGACTTCTTCTATCATGGTCTATATTTGAATGAGTCTTATTGGACATATGATGTAACTTGTATCCCCACTTTGGATGGGATGGACGATGTATTTTTGTCATGTATAAAAAATTGGTATATCCCCACTTGGTTGGATGGATGAGTCAAATATGGTGTATCCCCACTTAGTTTGGTGATTGATGTATGTATTAGTCATTGGTCATAGGGAGGTCATACTCACTTAGCTTAGTTATAGATTCATGTTATTCTTTTGAAACATATCTCTACATACATGGCATGTACCCAAGGGGAGCATGGACAACATAATAGGGGAGAATAGGTCTACCCTTTTCCTTTGATGTCAAAGGGGGAGAGTATTTTGGTGTTTCTTGTTATCTTTAACAGTATCTACAGTTTCTAGTAATTAACGCCAGCATGGCTGCCATCAAGGCCAAAGGGGATATTGTTGGCATTATGACACAACTATTGTCCTTGATCGCAACTCACTCACAGGTCAGTTTAGTTTTGATGAAAGGAAACCGATAGTGTAACAAGTCCATTCAGATGTAACAGGTCATTGGTACGGAAGAACAGGAAGATGGAACTAAAGTCTACTAATCAGAATGAATAAGTTGAAGGTAAAGGATGGTGAAAAGTATTTTAAGATGTATATACAAGTCCACTTAGTCAAAACAACTTATACATGTTGGTTTTTTAGAACAAAATGAGTGTATACATATACACACACTTTCACAAGAAGAAAAGCATGCATATGTTGGAAAATCAAGGAAATTCAAGAGTAGACAATACCAGGGGTTAATAACAGGGTTTTAGCCAATAATATTGAGAGGAGTAACCACTATTTGATCCTATCCAAGAATACCCAAGGTATTGAGAAATGCCAAAAACTATAGAAGGAGAAGAAGATCAGCCAAGGTGTGCAAGTGAAAGGGTTTCTAAGGAATACTTCTATTTGAAGTATATTTTATGTTGCAGGGGCTTCGTTTGTGATTTGATTTGAAATATTTTGTGCACTTTGAATTCAATGTTGGATCAAGATCATGTGACTAGTGATCTGATTGTTCAGATTAACTGATTGTTGATTTATGTAGTTTGAAAGTTCTGATGGGTCTAGTATGAAAACTCAATGAAATGAGGCCTTCATGTATATTGTTGTGTGCCAAGAGCATCCAATCTAAAAATTTATGAAACGCGGTCCTTGGAAGAAGAGAGAAGGTCGTAGCCTTCTGTAGGCTTGCACCTAGATACTAGTAAATACATTAGCTAGTACAGGAGCTAGGGTGTTGCAAATCCCTTCCAGTAGAAGCTTGAAAAAAAGAGAAGGTTGTAGCCTTCTACAAGTGGGTGCCTACATACTGGTATGAGTCTACACTAGTACAATATTGTAAATTTTTTTTCTTATTATTAAAATAAGATAGAGATGAAAACAACAGGTGGTTTTTCTCCCACATTGGTTTTCCACCTTAAATCATGGTGTTCATGTGTGTTGCTTATGTGTGATTATTTATTATGGTTTTATTGCACTATTTAACAAATTATTGTTTCACTACTTAAAGGGAAACACATGATAAATTGATTAAATCATAAGTTCTCTGGGTATAGGCTGATTTCCCTAATAACTGTAGTGTGTACATGCTAGTTCACTTCATAGAAGTAGCATATATAAATCTGTTTGGTAAATGAAAAAATTATTGAACTTATAATGTTGATTCACTCCCCCTCAGTATTATTTCCAACAACAATGATACTAATGCAAATACTTGAACCTAGACTTGATCTAACCACTACTAGCCATGAAAGAAATTTCTTCAAACATGTCACAAATCTACATTCTACAGGTCATAACAACATCCCTGAGCATAGGCGTCTCATACTTATCTTAGAATTTCTATCAATCATTGATGTCTTATCACATTGGCTTCATTTTAATCTATTAGGTCATATGCTCATTTTTCATTCATTTACAAATCAAAACATGATGAGATCCATACACCATCACTATCATAAAACATTCTCATAACTAGCACATAAACAACAAAAATGACAAGGATACAATAGCCACACATGCCACATATGATCCAATACATTTGGTCATAAAGTATCAAGGAAAGTAACTCTCATTAAATAATGCAAAAGCCAACTTGGTTTGGGACTTTCACTTATCGCCCGACCATATATTATACAAACCAAATCTTTCCTTCAAACAATAATCCTCATGCCATATTCCAAGCATGAATGTGGGACTCATAACCAGAAATCATAAAGGTCTTCCCGAGGCTGAACCACCCCACCCTCATTAACAGAATGAAGCTTTATCACAATCACCACTAAATCACTAGGCCCTAAACAAGCATGGATGCCACTAGATTTCTCCACGTACACCATGACTAATTTTCTTCTCCTAGTATCTAGGCTTTACTATACATCCCTCCATACCACGGTCGAGTAACCGTAGGCCTAATCGAGACTCCACCCTCCAAGATTTACCATATATCATTCCATTCATTGGCCAAGGATTCGTAGACCTTATCAAGGGAACCCACCTCTAGGATTTTCCATATATCACTTCATTCACCAGTCAAAGATTCCTAGGCCCATCAAGGTAACACAAAATTGGTTTTACTGCAACCCATAGTTCAGTTCCAGGGTTTCTATGTCAATGCTTTACCATAGTCCACAACCTGATTTAGGGATCACTAGTCCATGTTTTCTGTCTTTGAGACACCACCTCACTAAGTTTCAAATCCATATATAAATCTAGCTCCACCAAAAAATTAGAACCACAACACACCAGGGCCATCTGGAAATGGAAAGGCAATGCTAAAGAACATTGTCACACATAGAAAAACCCATGCCAATGACAACAAAAGAACCAAATACAGACATACATGCCAAATATAGCAAGGAAATCACACATGCAACTTGATACCTACAAATAATCCCCATGTAGCTGTTTGATCCTACTTCTCTTGCTTGATACTTGCTTCCTCTTCCATTCTTTCCTTTTCTTGATCCAATGCTGAAGTGATCGAAGAAAAATCTAAGTGTCCAAGAGTATGGGAGAGAGAGGGAGAATAGAGAGAGAGCTCCAAAACTAAACTAACAAAGGTTACAAACTGATCCTTGGAATCCCTTTTATTAATGAGGCTTCTATTTACTTCAATTTTCCATTATTTCCCTTCATTTTACTCCTCACATGCAACCTATGTCATTTCACCTTCCTTTCCTCCTAATCTCTATTATTTTCATAAAAAAATTCCAATTAATTCTTCATGCCTTTCGAAAGCCTTTTCCATTACCTTTACCAGTTTCCTTAGCCATAATAAACCAAATGAAAACCCACAGTAGGATGTTTTGCCCAACATTTAGCTTGGAATACGTGTCCCATGACCTTGGTCTTATACTTTTTTACATCAATTTTTTACTAGGCCTATTACATAACCCTCCCCCTTGGGGGAACACCGTCCTCGATATTCGGTGACACCTATAAACCTACAAACTGCTAAAAACAAAACATACTGTGTATGGAGCTTTATAACATGACTCGTTGTAGTATTTACAATTACTACTGTTGAAACATGAAAAACATATTGTTTATTGGAGCTTTATAACATAAGTCATTACGGTATTTACAATAACCACATATACTTATGCACATTTTCTTCAACCAAGAAATATTCATACCGGTTATGGAGGTTATAAATCTAGCTCAATACAATATTTACAATAATATGCACATATACACATATGCACATTTGCTCAACCAGAAAATAAAAGGATATGATGCTTGCATCTGCAACAAGATAATCTATAGGCTTACACCTCCACCCTCAAAAGTAATAATGGGATTCACCTCCTTCTAGGAAATCCAAGATCCACTATTAAAGTCAAACTTGCATCTAATGTACCATGCTACAATCCTACACCACTTGTCCTCTTAGTGAACAATTACTGACTCATTGTTCCAGGGAGCACTCTCATTGTGCATCTAATTCCATCTAGCAATGCTAATAAACAAAATAAGTCCATCCCCGACCTTCCCTTCTCTACTACACAGTCCCTCAGGGAATCTTGTCACCCCCTTTTGTGATGTCACTCACCTTCCAAGTTCCTGTGCATCCCCTATATCAGGAAATCCATCCCTTGGCAAGGTTTCCTCTCATCGAAAGTTGGAAGAACCAAGTCATATCCTTGCTAGAAAGCCATCCTATTGGTCATAACATGCTCATGGAAATCAATGGACACTATTTGTCACCAATGTTCGATAATGGCCCTTCTTTTGAAGCAATTTACCAATATACTAATGCATGTTCCAATTCCTTCTAATGCTGCTTCTATTTCTTATAGTCAGTTTCGACAATCCAAACAAAGAATTTCCATTCTTTCCTATATCAAGCACATAATTTCCATTAGATTCAAAATGAATTGAAATAAATTAAAATCATATCTCATTGGTGGCCTGTCAACAAGGAATACTTGCAATTATGTTTACTTCTTCTCACAACAAGTCAAAATAGTTGTTTGACCAATCATCATGTATAAACACATCACATCATAGATCAAAATAATTAATCACATGCAATCATCATAAACCAGAATCATAGACATGTAACGATCATAAATCATAATCATAGGCCATATGTATAATAAAGATAAAATAAAATACTAATACTTATCCTTTAATTGGTTGTTACTTCTGCCTTTGTTCTTTCTGTACACATACCCGATCCGTTACCACACCTGGAAAGCAGCCTGTGCCTTTGCTTCTCCTCAATCACATACACATACACAATGTACATCACAACACATACATTGACACACAACATTCGACAATGCATAATGAATACAACTATACCTGATATACATCATGACACATGTGCCTACACCTGGTGTACAACACAACACAATACATACTCCTAAATGTAGTGTACAATGCAATACACATATGTATGCATAGTATAACACAATGAATACACATGTCATGATGCTACAACTACACAATGCACATATGTAGTATCATATGTACACAACACCACATGTATGACATGCACACAATAGCACATGTACAACATTATCACATGTACAATATCTACATAGTACCACCTATACACAACATCACATGTACATGAAACCACTTGGATAATGTGTACAAAACATCACGTATACATGACACCACCTGCCGAATATGTACACAATGCCACATGTACACTACAACACCTATACAACATCTACATGAAACCACATGTACACAACACCACATGCACACAACACCATATGTACATAGCAGCACATGTACAACATGTACATAGCACCATAGGTACACAACACCACATATCCAGCATGTGCACAACACCATATACACACAACAACTCATATCCAACATGCACACAGTACGATATGTACACAACACCACATATCCAACATGTACATAGTACCATTTATACCCATAACTGCATATGAAATATAAACACAACACCATAGCTACAACATGAATGCAACATCATATGTACACAATACTACATAAGCTATAGGTACACAACACGAGTATTACACATCTTAAGACTTCGTCGTCCTTACCAAGCAACCCAACTTCTAGTGTCTTTTCACTATCCATGCTTGTCATGGCATGTTGTAGATTTCACTTCATTCATTTTGCTAATGTATCCCTCAAAATAGCTAATCGATAACATAAACATAGCATAAGCACATAATATCAACTCATAATGACATGATACTGACCTTGCATATTTGTGAGGACTGCTCTTCCCACTTGATTCCCCATTAGACCAAGAATCTCTTCATGCCATTGACCTATATAAACAATCATTATTCCACAAGAATGATCCCTAACAACCCTGTCAGATAGTGAAATAGATAGGTACATACATACATATATATAAACATTAACATAAAACAATCATGATCCATGACACACGTACATACATACATGTATACATATATAGGCACCAGCATAATCATGATCACAACATAATTACCATATATCATAAGATCAAGGTTAAGATAACTCCCTTTATCCATTCATCACATGCACACCATCAATAACAATATTTCCCAACATAGCTAACGCATCTACTGCATCAAATCCCTTTACTTTAGCTTTCCTAATCTCTTTCTCATGACTATCCCACCACTATCCATTCACACCAATGGACCCAACCAATCCAACTGGTTGTCATACTCTTGGCTTTGACTGCCATTATACATGCATCGAGCTTAATTCAAGCCTTACATCGCCTTTTAGGTACCACACAACTCTCCCCGATTTTCATTAAATTTCCTCTTTCCCAACCAATTCCCAAGACTCAAACATAAAAGGCAAGAATCAAACACAAACAAGAAAACCATTAATAGCAATAGAAATACAACACCACAAGGAAAATGTTACAGCCACACACCAAACATACACAAAACTACCAATCAAGCAAAAACAAATCACAAAAGGCCGAAAGAAAAAAACTATAAACAAACACCATGACTCAACCCCAAGGTCCAAATGCTTCAAAGGGAAATCTCAACCCATTCAAAGCATAATGTTAGAGAAACTATAGGTTAATACGAATTCTTGTATTCAAAGCATTCATTTGTTTGGAATTGTGTTTTCCAAACATAGCGAAAGCAATCCTCACCCAATTATGTTCTTTTACCTTTTTACCTTGCTGAAATCAAGTGTTACTATGTACTCTCACATCACGTCATAGTTAGTTATATAGACAATTCAAATACTACCTTTTCATGCTAATACCAAGCATGTTTCCCGGCAACTGTTTACACATGTTAGCAACATGTTTCAACTATCAAAACATGATGTATATTAATTGAAATAAACCTCTTTCAAGACTAACAACCATGTCATAATCAACTAATAGTCAAAATCATAATACAATAACTAGTGCACACTTACACTCAAGTACATATCAGTTGTCTCAATCCATAATGTGTTATTACAACCATATTAAGACAAGACCATTTATTTGTGAAATATTTCATACACATACTTATATCATGCACTTAATCAAACATTCAAATAACTTGCAAACATAAAATGTTAAATAAATCAACTATATGACATAATAAAATACTCAACCATCAAATAGAAAACATAATCAAACTCATACCTTAATGTATTGTAGGGGAGGCTATATTGTCTGCACAATTAATCTAGTTTAGCATGATATAACTTCACAACGCATCAACTCAACATGAATAGGGACATTATATCCATAACAGTAACCAGCTAATAGGTTCACATCATAAGCTCATAAACAATTGTCACTCATGCATAACAAACACATATGAACCATCATATTAGATTAGTATGACATAATATCACAACATATTAACTCATACATGAATGTCATAACATGATCATTTGTATAGGTCAATCCAAATTAGCGCAAAACATAATAACAAAATTTTTCCTACAACTTGACAGTACAAGGTAGCTTCAACGTCAGGGGAAGTACAAGTGACTGAAAGTTTGGCTCTAGACTGAAAGGGAGAAGGGGGTGGCTTACAGTCTTCCATGTGAAAGTGGCATAGAAGATCATAGGCATACTTGGACTAGAAAAGGGAAATACCTTCCTTGGATTGCAAGACTTGAAGACCAAGAAAATACTACAAGTGTCCTAAGTCTATCATTTCAAACTTCCTTGTAAGGCTGGACTTCACATGCTTTATAAGGTTGGGATAACTACCAGTAAGGATAAGATCATCAACATAAAGAACAAAAATGATAAGAGACTACCCACATTCTTGGTGTTGAAAGTATTGTCAGAATGACACTTAGAAAAGCCAATATCTAAAAGAAAGTTATCCATTTTGGCATACCAAGTCTGAGGGGCTTGCTTGATACCATAAAGGGATTCCTTAAGCTGACATACAAGGCTCGAGTATATTTGTATAGAGCCATGAGATTTTTCCATATATATTTCTTCATGCAAGTCCCCATGCAAGAACACAGATTTAACATCCATCTTGTGGACTTACCATTTGAAAGAGGTAGAAAGGGAAAGAACAAGGTGGATAGAGTTAATTTTGGCAATAGAGGAGAAGGTTTCAGTATAGTCAATACCTTTAACTTGTGAAAAACCTTTAGCAACAAAACAAGCTTTATGTTTTATCAACTTTTCCATCTAGTCCAAACTTGGTTCTGTAAACCCATTTTCATTTAACAAGTTTTCATCACTTTGGAAGAGGAACAAGATCCCATTTATCATTTGCTAATAATGAATGATATTCTTCATTCACAGTTGCATCCCAGTCTGGATGGCCTGAAGCTTCTGCAAAGGTGTCAGGATCATAATTCGCTGAAGCTTGAGCCAATAAAGAAGAGGCTCTATCAAACTAAGAACGTGTATGTCAACGATCTATAGGATCACCTGCAAGAGAACGTGCTGGATCCTGAGTACCACAAACCCATTTTGGAAGTTCAGGAGTTGAGGGAGGATCCTCAGAAGGTGGGCGAGGATTGTCATCGTCGTTTTCATCATCTGAAGAAGAAATATTTTCAGAAATAAAAGGGATAGAGAGAGGTTGCACATCAGCTGAACTAGGCTCATAGGCAAATATATTTTCAACAAACTTTACATCTCTTCTAATGATAAAATTTTTCGGCTTAACTGGAATATGTCTACATCCTTTGACATCTTCAGAATATCCAACAAAAATACATTTTTCACTCTTTGTTTCTAAAGGTTTATGTTTATCATCTGGAATATGGGCCCATGCTTCAATTCCAAGAAAGTGACTTACATCTAGTTTAATTGAGCTCCATGCTTCTTCTGGAGTGATATTATTTAAAACCTTAGTAGGAGTGTGATTTACTATGTAATTTGGACAGTTAATTGCTTCTACCAAAAATTAAGACTAGGTCATTTAGCTTGAAGCATACAATTAGGCATTTCCTTTAAGGTGTGATCCTTCCTTTTAGCTACACCATTTTATTGTGGAGTAGATGAAATAGTATGTTGCATTTGAATTCCATGCTTAGTGCAAAATTTGATGAATTTGTTGTTAACATATTCTCTGCCATTATCAGATCTTAGCCTAAGAATTTAATGTCCAGATTGTTTCTCAACAAAGGCCTTAAGGGCCAAGAACATGTTCAATACTTCACTCTTGAGTTTTAGGAAGTATACCCAAGTGCATCTAGAGAAATCATCAATGAAAGTTAAGAAAGACTTGTAGCCAGTGAATGAAAAAATTGGAAGTGGACCACATAAATCACTATGAACAAGCTATAAATGGGCTGAGGCATGCCAAGAGGCATGTTTTAAAAAACTGTCTTGGTGATGTTTTTCGAGTACACATCTGGAACAAATGACATCTCTATAAGATACCATAGGAAGACTTGTCACCTATTTTCTTTACATAGATTTTGAAGGGAGCAATAGTTTAACTGACCAAATCGCTCATGCCAAAGTTTGCTCACTTCATCATTATGAGCAAAAAATATCGAGGGAAGAGTTGATGACACAAATTTATTAAAATTTTACAACCTTGTACAATCATTAGCAATGCTAGTAGCTAAAATCTGTCTAGGATCCCTTAGGTCCTTAATTACAACATCATGAGGTGAAAATTCAACGGTTTTACATTCACCTGAATGAGTTATCTAATATACAGATAGAAGGTTGCAGGATAAGGTTGGAACACATAATACATCATTAAATTGACCATTGTCTAGATGAATAGTTCCAGTCCCTACAACACTAAGAGATTTATCATCACCAACATATATATTTTTGGTGTTACAACCATTTAAAGGAGAAAACATAGCTTTGTTTTTGGCCATGTGATAACTCTAGAATCAATGAGCCACTCATGAGAATGAGAAGAAGAAGATACATTTAGTGCATAACCAGACTGAGATGCTTGACAACCACATGCAAAAAGTGTAATTCCTAAAGATGAAGTTGAAGTTGAAGAGTGCTCCAAATGGATGTTATGCTTCTTCATTGT
This sequence comes from Pinus taeda, assembly GCA_000404065.3. NCBI lineage: Eukaryota > Viridiplantae > Streptophyta > Pinopsida > Pinales > Pinaceae > Pinus > Pinus taeda. Next base: position 47,447 of record APFE030269809.1, read on the forward strand.
TTCTTCCAAGGCCTTCATCTTCTTAAAGCATTTGAATTCTAAGTGGCCATCTCAATTACAAAAGTTGCAATGTTTATCAGTCTTCTTCCCTTTGTTTTTGTTTCAATTATCATTTGGTTGAAATCATTTTTCATTTTGAGACCAAAATTGCTTAGGACCCTTGTTTGGTTTAGGACCATTCCTTTTAGGATACTGCTTCTTAGGATTCTTTGAATTTGGTTGTTGTTGGGTGGCTAAGCCTTTCTTAGAAGAGTTTCAAAGATTAAGAAGACCAAGATGTAAGATTTTTTCTTGTTCTTTTATTAAACAATCATAAAAGGCATCAAAGGAGGGGGACTTGTAGTCTTGTCCTTGAAAAATAAATGCTTCTATAGTATAATGGAATATGGAAACAAGAACAAAGTAGGCTAGTCCAAACTTAGTAAGAATGGAATAGATAAGGCTACCATCTTCTTTCTTAACCTTAACACCTTCCCAGAGAAGTCTAAGGGTCTTGAACTTGGACAAAAAATCTTCAATGGAAGAAAAATTATTGGGGTCCAATGTAAGCAGTTCATTTTTAAGTTGATGGGCTATAATTTCATTTTTAATCCCAAAAACTTTAGTAAGCTATTACATTGATTCATTATGAGTATAAAGTTATGCAATATGAAATCTAAGGTCTAGAGAAATAGACATTCCTATTAACCCATGTGCTTGATGTTGCCCATTTTCCCATTTGGCTATCTTATCTTCATCTTTAGGTTTAGTTTCTTACCTTGAGGCTATTTTGTAAATACCTTTAATTCTAAGTAAATCCACAATGCAGGACCACCATTGGAAGTAGTTGGTGCTATCAAGAATAACTTGGCATGTAATTTCCATTTTAATAGAAACTGAAGCTTTAAATTCTAAAACTAAGTGTTCTAATGGAAATACCTTGAAAAATTAGGCTAATTAAAAAAAAACGGCTCTCAAAATGACTTCCAGATGAAGAAGTTATGGCTTTTTGAAGAAAAGTTGTTGAAGATGCCAACAAAGTGTGTGAATGTGCGGAAGTGAATGATAATGTTATATTTAAAAAAAATCCCCCCTCCCCCCTTCCAAAATTAATCTAATTAGCTCACTTTGAAAAAAAATATCTGACTCACTTTTATAAATATGTAAAAGTCACTTTTACAATGGAACTTTCTGAGCTATGCACTAAATTGTAACCTAAATAAAAGATAAAGAGACCTTAGTATTATAAGTGAGTCGCTTTTTATAATGGGTGAAAACACTTTTACATAAAGTAACTTTAAACATAAGTTACATGTGCTCTTTGAAAAAGTAACTCAACAAAAATAAAGACTTGAACCCAAGACCTCTATTCTCATAAAGTAACTTTGGACCAAGTGAGCTAGTTTAAAAGGTTAGTAATTTTTGGAAAAGAGGAAGGGTTTTTTCTTTTCTTTTTTTAGTCACTTAAGCTTTGGGATGTGTGCTTACCTGAGAAATCTCTTTTTCCTACAAAACAAAAAACCACAAAACCCAACACGAACATACAAAAAAACCAAATCTTATGGCTTGAAGTTAGCTTTCCCGGGAAATTAAATATTTTCCTCAATGTTTCTGATTTTTTTAGATCACACAAAGGCGTGATGGAAAAGAGCATACGCATTAGAAAAATAATTCCTTTATATTTACGATTTTCCTAGATTGCATAGAGTTGTGGGGAAAAGAGCTACACAGAAATGAAAGTTATAGATATGGTAATAAAAAATAGAGAGCTAAATAAGCAGAAATAAATAGAGAGTTGAAGAGCTAAAACTGCAAATAAAGACTGTATATCTCCAGATCTTAAAAGTGACGTAGCTAGGGCTACCAAAAAACTTTTCACATGAAATGAAAGGGGTCCCTCACTGGAACAGATGCTCCTAACAAAATAGATCAGCCCTCTTGGCCCGAATGTGGTCATAAATAGTAGATCTAGGAAACGACAGCTGGGTGCAGTTATACCGACTTCCGATTTGGATCACCAATGGATGTGGCGCTCAAATAGCTCTGATAACATGTAGGAATTTATAGGGTAAGTTCCTCAGATATAATACCAAAGCACACCACTCACAAACAGATCACAAATCAATACACCAGTATCCTTGACGTGGTTAAAACCCTCAAAGAGGGAAACAGTCCATGACCTGAGCCAACGCGACCACTTCAAGCAATTTATTAATAAAAGAATTAAAATTTACATAAGCTTCTCTCATGAACGGTCACCCTACCCTCCATGTTCTTTAAATAGAGGTCATGGACCAACCAAGTGTTAAGCCATGGATCAAGTGTCGGTAATACCGAGGAGAGAATGAACCGTCAGATCACTTCATGTCTAAGACATATCGTGACTGTTGGATTGTAAGTTACGAAAGTACATAGTAAAGGAACAAAATTTACCATACTCTACACTAGACCAATTTATACTTAACTATTTCCTATGTGTCAGAATATCCTAACAATAAACTCTAAAATAAACATGGTTGACCATGGCTGATTTCCATATTAATATAATCCTTCTCATAATGCAGCTTGGACCATGGTTGAACATGATTTCTTTTCAAATCGGGACAATCTTTGTCCCAATGCGACATATGACCATGATTGACCATGGATGATTTTCATATTGAGATAGTATTTATGTTAATAAAGATATTATTATGTTAACAAAAATGTTATTAATATTATAAACTCAATGGAATAATAAGCCCAAGGGATTGATATTATAAACCCAAGGGAATAATAAACCTAAGGGATTAATACTAAAAGCCCAAAGGATTATGAACCCAAAGTAATAATATTAAACCCAAAGGATTAATATTATAAACCGAAGGTATATAAATGAGAAGATAAATATTATAAGCCATAAAATAACTAGTTGACTAAGGTTGATTTTCATATTGTGATAATATTTGTCATAATGTGGCATTGGACCATGATAGAACATGATTGAATTTATAGAAAATAGTTGACCATGCTTGACCATGATTGAATGTGATTGACGTTATAAACCCACAGAAATAATAAACCCTAGGGATTAATACTAAAATCCCAAGTGATTACAAACCGAACGGAATAATATTAAACCCTGGGAATATTAACACTTAGATTAATAAACCAAAGGGATTGATATTATAGAGCTAAGGGAATAATAAAACAAAGGGATAACATTTATAAACCCGAGGCATATAGACCATAAGGTAAATATTATAAACCCTAAAATAAACATGGTTGACCATTGTTGATTTCCATATTGAGATAGTCCTTATGACAATGTGACGTTGGACCGTGGTTGACCATATTTGACCATGATTGATCTCCATATTGAGACAATCTTTGTCACAATTCAACAGAGGACTATGGTTTACCATGGTTGATTTTCCTATTGAGACAATCTTTACATTATAAAAAATATTATTAAATATTGTTGTGATAATAAATATATTGTTAAATATTATAAACCCAAGGGAGTAATAAAGTAAATGGTTTGATATTATAAACCTAAGGGAATAATAAACCCAACGAAATAATAAACCCAAGGGATTAATACTAAAACCCTAATGGATTATTAACCCAAGGGAATAATATTAATCTAATTAATATTATAAAACCAAGGCATATAATCTCGAAGATAAATATTATAAACCATAAAATAAATATAGTTGACCAAGGTTGATTTTCATATTGAGGAAATCCTTGTCATAATGTGACGTTGGACCATGGTTAACCATGCGTGACCATGATTGATTTTCATATAAACAACATTTGTCCCAATGCGACATTGGAGCATGATTTCCCATGGTTTATTTTCATATTGAGATAATCATTGTCACAATGCAACGTTGTAACATGCTTGACCATGGTTGATTTCCATATTGAGACAATCCCTGTCACAATGCAACGTTGGACCATGATTGACAATGGTTGACCATGATTGATTTTCATATCAAGACAATCTTTGTCACACTGCAGTGTTGGACCATGGTTGACCATGGTTAATTTTCATGTTGTGAAAATTTGTGTCACAATGTCACATTTGACCATTGTTGACGATGGTTGACTATGACTGGTTATGATTTACCATGGTTGACCATGATTGATATTATAAAGCCAAAGGAATAATAAACCAAAGGGATTAATAATAAAACAATCTTTATTAAAATAACTATGATTGATTTTCATATTGACACAATCTTTTCCAAAATGCAACGTTGGACCATGGTTCACCATGATTGATTCTATAAAACATGTGTGAGCATGGTTGACAATGGTTTACCATGTTTGATAGTACAAACCCATGAAATTAATACTAATACCCTAAGGGATTATGAACCCAAGTGAATAATATTGAATCCAAAGGACTAATATTATAAACCCAACGTATATAAACGTTCAGATAAATGTTGTAAATAGTTAAATAAACATGGTTAACAATAGGTTATTTTCATATTGAGACAATCCTTATCATAATGTGATGTTGGAGCATGGTTGACCGTGATTGAACATGACTAATTTTCATATCGAGACAATATTTTTGACATTCAGATGTTGGACCATGATTGACCATGGTTGATTTTCATATTGATACAAGTTGTGTCACAATGTGATGTTGTACCATGGTTGACCATGATTGATATTATAAACCCAAAAGAATAATAAACTCAAGGGATTAAAACTAAAATCCCAATGGAATAATATTGAACCTGTTGGCATTATGATGAATGTGTTGTACTTGTCGCAAGCCTCTTGTAGCAGAACAACTCACTTATACATGGTAACTCGATGAATATTCACAAGAGTTATCAGATGTGACATTAACACATGGTAGTTGTGTTAACAGATGTGATGCAGGGCAGTTCAAAGGAAATGACAATTCACAGTGCAAAAAGTTAACATTATGATACAAGTGCTATCCTTGATGATGAAGATCAAGGTACTACATGTTAATAGTATTAATTCATAGTTCAGGCTCACAAAATGAAAGAAAAAGAGTTATATGGAGGTTTACCTTGACCAAGTTGCGTATATATGCAAGTTCATTGAGAAAAAGTCGTGTATGCATATACACGCACATTCATGCATGGAAAATCACGTACATGTCGGAAACTAAGTTTTTGGGTCCATGGTATTTGATCCGAGGTATTGACCCTCGGTATTTATAACAAGGTATTAGTTCTAAGTTGTTTTGGACCATGGTATTGAGTAAGGCCTAAGACTATAAAAGGAAGAGAAGATCATTAGGCAAAAGAAACAGAGAAAAAGTCTTGAATATCTGATGAAGTGTGAGGTCCAGTATGTAGGTTATGGGTTTATGATGCTTTGCTTCATCTGAGCCAAGGAGGAATCTCAGAGGTAGATGGAGGACAAGATACAATAATGGATCGGGATCTTATGGCTTGGAATGAATCATATCTATATGGTTTGATCATGCTTATTCTAGATCTGTATACTGATGCGTGTAATGTTCTGTAAATATTATGATCTGGGTATAACTCAAGTTTGGAATAGCTACAAATCATGAATGAATATTTACAGATGTATATGCAGGTTGACTATGATAAAGCGCATATATACCCAGGTTAGATACATCTAAATAGCATATACCATATAAACTATTATGTTTGAAGTTACATGTGATTCTAGTTGTTGATGCAAACTCTGAGTTCTCGTGACTGCTTACTAGTGTCAGTATTCTGCATATTCAGATTGATTGATTATGTTTAGCTTCAGTGTTGATGGATGAGATCTATAATGGATCAAGATCATAATGACTTATCTTTATGTCATCTGATGGACTAGATTTGGTTGCTAACATATGTATTATCCTTGTATATGTAATGATCTGGGTATGTCTGAAGTCAGGAAGTGCAGCGAAGTTATAAATAAGTAATTGATGACATATACATTGGTTCTCTTTGGTAAAGTTGTGTGTACATGCTGGTTCGAAACTTCCAAGTAGCGTATGCACTCTGATGCATGATTTCTGATGATACAGTTGGCTCTGAATATTGTTGCAGAGTTTTGTGTTTTTCTCTGTGTCTTGGTGACTACATTTGTTGACATGGTTTCAGTGATTCAGATATTGATGATGCAAGTGGTGATTGATTTTGTGCTTCAATGATATTGATGGGTCCAGTATGAAAATTTGATGAAACATGGCCTTCAGATTATGATGTTGTGTTCCATGAGTATCCAGTCTAAAAACTTTATGAAACGTGGTACCTAGAGGAAGAAATAGAAGGTTGTAGCCTTCTGTAGGTTAGCACCTACGTACTAGTACATCAGCTAGTACAATAGCTAACGGGGTTGTAGCTCCCTTCCAGGAGAAGCTGGAGAATGAGAGAAGGTTGTATCCATCTATAGGTAGAAGCCTGTGTACTGGTATAAGACTGCACCAGTACAGAAATATTGTAAAAAGAAGTTTCTTATTGAAGGAAGATAGAGACGAATTGTAGGAGGTGGTTTTCACCCACATTGGGTTTCCACCTTACATCATGGTGTTCATGTGTGCTTCTTGTGTGTGATGATCTGTTTTGTTTTTACTACACCTATTTAGTGTTCATATGGTTAATGAAGTTATGATGCACTAACTAAAGATCAGCATTTAATGGATTAACTGAATCATAAGTTTACTGGATATACGCTAGTTACATTAGACACGGTTGCATGTACACGCGGGTTCCCTTAACTGAAGTTGTGTATATGAATCTGAGTGTGGAAATGAAAAATTGTTAAATTGATCATACTAATTCACCTCTCCCCTCTGAGTATTATTTCCTACAATTGGTATTAGAGCAAGTCCTTTGGTATAAGCTTGATTGCTTGAAGGAGATCCGTAGAAAAATGGGAAAGAAGATAAAGAAGAAAGGTCCTCAGAAGAAGAAGACATCTCAGAGGAGCTATGACAGTGGGAGAATATATTGGGGAATATGTGTAAGAAACACTTCAGATTCAAAATCACCTGAGAATGAAGATGAATAAGCAAAAGAACTATCCGGTATGAATTTGTTATCCTTTGGTGATACATTTCTCCATCCATTTGAAGATGATGAAAGCGATAGCGAAACAACTGAATTTTCTCTTATGGGTGAGAAAGAAAGATATCAAATAGAGGAATAATTTAAAAGGCTTACAGACAAAAGTAGAGATCAACAATATCTATTGCACAAAAGGGAATGTGTCTCCAAGGAATAAACTACCAAACTAAAAGCTCAATTAGAGGAAGGAAACAAGGTAAGGAAGCTATGCAAGGAAAAGGAAGATCAATGTCAAAAGTTGCATGATGAAGTAACATCATTAAGAAATGAAGTAAATGAAAGGAACACAACAATCAAGAAACTCAGAGATAGATCCATTTACTATGAAAGTATTGAAGCTAACATCCTCTCGTTAAAAGAAGATCTGGAAGAAGGAAGAAAAGCTTAAGGAAACATGAAGAAGCAGTATCTTGAAAAGGAAGAGCAACATTAGGTTGAGGTAAATATTATAAAAGATAAATTAGAAGAAAAGAATAAGTTCTTATGATTTCAAGATGGTACTAAGATCTTCGATGATATTCTTAGTATTCAAAGGTATCCTGCTATCAAAACTGGTCTTGGTTTTCATGAACCTATTGATGGTGAATCTAGCTCACATAGTAAGACAAGGAACTATAATGCAAAATTTGAAATGATCAACAAGGAGATAAGAGGTCAACCCCAGCAGCAACCAAGGAAATAAATTCTTCAAAGAAAATCCTTTCTTCCTAACTATGGAAGTGATAAATGGTTATTTCATCCAATGAGTAATGTTGAATGATATGAATGTCATAATATTGGAGATATTGTAGCCAGATGTAGAAGAAGAATGGTTCAGGACCGTCACACAGAAAGATCATCACGTTCCAGGTACTTTAAGGGATATTCCTTTGTTTGCAATATGTTTGGTCACAAAGCCATTAACTGTTGTAGAAGGAATATGAAACATATAAGATGTTATGCATGTAACAAGCTTGGACATATAGCAAAGGAATGCAGGAACAAAGTACGGGCACCATACCAAAAGGAGAAAAAATTATCACACTTGAAGATATGGAAGAAAAAGGAACTATAGTTAGAAAGAGATGGCACAACATAATGCACAGACATGACAGACTTAGAGGAAGCTGAAAGTGTGAAACTTCAGTGTTCTAAATATCATACGCAATTTTCATTAAGAGAAGTTGTGTATATACGCGAGTTAGTCACTGCACAGTTTCATATATGTTATTTTGACAAAAACCATTGGGATAGGCTCAGGAAAAAGGGTCTGATATGATTCATTCCATCATTTGTTTTGTTTGATAATGATTATAATCTACTGATGATGTATGGAATTGTCTTGATACTCATAAGATGTTTAGAAGTGTTTTTTATCCTAACTTGATGATGATGATGCCTTGATACTTCTTGCTAATATATGTATGACCAGATCTGATAGTAAACAAATAGCACAGGTTCAGGGGGAGCTTATGATTTGAATAATGCATTGTTGGCATTATGGTTAGAAGTCCTTGGTGATGATGCTTATATGGCTATATAATACATCTTGCTATGATATGGTTATGAGTTGTCCATGACAAAGTCTCATATGATTCTTGGGGTTACATACTTGGTGTTCATATCAGATTTCTGGTTGATTGTCTAATGATGCATATATGTTGATTACATGGTGATCTTCATAAGGATAAGGAGAAGTACAAAGATTGAATATACAACTTCATTACTTGATGATGAGTCACTCATATGCTATTGTAATCATATGCATAAAGATCATATTATTCAGTTATGATGCAGGATTCCAATAGTTCTTGGCTCTCACTGATTGAGGATTGTTGTTGTTGATGATATCAAGAAATCTTGACAAATGACCATAAGATCATGGTTTTCTAGATACATATTGATATCTTTTCTATGGATATTACATGGATGATTACTTAAGTTGCATATTGTTGGTTGGCCAAGAAAATGGTGCTATTGCAGGTCGCATGAAGACATAGCTATTCAAAGACTTGGCTTACCAAATGTCTTTGAGTTCTTACCTTATGATGATAGGTTGATACTCACATATGTTGATTATCGTGTTTAATGCTTGTCAGATGTGAGATGTTCCCTAGTGATGATACATGGTTGATATATTGAAGGCTCTTATGGAAAGATCATACTGTTACTGATGACAATGTTATGATCATAGATGATGACCATGGTGTTTTTTCACATATAGATGATATGATGTGAATGATTGAAGAGATGACATATGTTGAGGTTATGATAAGCCTCCTTCTACTAAGGAAACGAAGCAAGTTGATCTCAATGAAGTGAAGAGTATGAGTTGATATCTATATGCATACATACCTTGTCATAGATTGATGATATCTACACTAATGGACATATATATGTTGCTGGTTTGGATAGTGTTGACAGATACTTATGGAGTAGATCATACATTGTGTTGTTGATGACTATCATGGTCTTGTTTAGATATTTGGTCTCTGTTATAAATATCATGTATATCATTCAATGTAAAGGTCATATCAAGACCCATGAGGTAATAGTTTGTCTCTGTCTATTGTAGTCATTTGATGAATCCCTTTTGGTCATATGATGTAACTTGTATCCCCACTATGCATGGGAAGGATGATGTAAGATTTCAATCTTGTATAAATAATTGGTATCTGGTATATCCTCACTTGGTTGGGTGGACGAGTCAAGTTTATCCCCACTTGGTTGGGAAAATGAATGTATGAGTCATTGGTGATAGGAAGGTCGTACTCACTTGGTTGAATTGTAGAGTCGTGTTATTCTCTTGAAACATATTTTTGAAGACTCGACATGTGCTCAGTGGGAGCATGGATTGATTGGTACATCTTGGCATGTACAAAGGGGGAACTCAATAAGATATTTTAGCAGGTATTCATGGGGAGTATGGATAGGAAAATCTATTTCAAGGGAGAGAACATCTTGGTCCACCCTTTGCCCTTGATGTCAAAGGGGGAGACTGACTTGGTCTTGTTGTTGCCATCAAGTCCAAAGGGGGATATTGTTGGCATTATGATGAATGTGTTGTAATTGATGGAAACCCTCTTGTAGTAGAACAACTCACTTATACATGGTAATTAGATGAATCCTAACAAGAGTTATGAGATGCGACATTAATACATGGTAGTTGTGTTAACAGATGTGATGCAGGGCAGTTCAAAGGAAATGACAGTTCACAGTGTAGCAAGTTAACATTATGATATAGGTGTTGTCCTTGATGATGAAGATCAAAGTGCTATAGGTTAAAAGTACTAAATCACAGTTCAGGCTCACAAAATGAAAGAAAAAGAGTTATACACATGTTTACCCTGACCAAGCTGCATATATATGCAACTTCATTGAGCAGAAGTCGCGTATCTTTATACACGCATATTCACATATGGAAAAGTGCATAAATGTCTGAAACTAAGTTTTTGGGTCCATGGTATTTGATTTGAGGTATTGACCCCAGGTATTTAGACCAAGGTATTGGTTCTAAGCGGTTTTGGACCATGGTATTGAGTAAGGCCTAAGACTATAAAAGGAAGAGAAGATCATTAGGCTAAAAAATAGAGAAAAGGTCTTGAATATCTGATGAAGTGTGAGATCCAGTATGCAAGTTATGGGTGTATGATGCTTTACTTGATATGAGCCAAGGAGGAATATCAGCGGTAGATGGAGGACAAGATCCAATGATGGGTTTGGATCTTATGGGTTGGAATGAATCATATCTATATGGTTTGATCATGCTTATTCTAGATATGTATACTAATGCATGTAATGTCCTGTAAATATTATGATGTGGGTGTAACTCAAGTTTGGAATAACTACAAATCATGAATGAATATTTACAAATGTATACACATGTTGACTATGGTAAAAGAACATATATACATAGGTTAGATACATCTGAAAGGCGTATACCATATAAACCATGATGTTTGAAGTTACAAGTGATTATGGTTGTTGATGCAAAGTCTGAGTTCTCGTAACTGTTTACTGGTGTCAGTATTCGACATATTCATATTGATTGATTATGTTTAGCTTCAGTGTCAATGGATGAGATCTATAATGGATCAGGATCATAATGACTTATCTTTATGTGATCTAATGGACTAGATCTGGTTGCTAACATACGTATTATCCTTGTATATGTAATGATCTGGGTATGTCTGAAGTCAGGAGGTGTAGCGAAGTTATAAGTAAGTAACTGACGACATATACACTGGTTCGCTTTTGCGAAGCTGTGTATACATCATCGTTCGACACTTCCAAGTAGCCTATGCACTCTGATGCATGATTTTTGATGATATAGTTGGCTGTAAATATTGATGTAGAGTTCTGTGTTTTGCTCTGTGTTCTGGTGACTGCATTTTGTTGACAAGGTTTTAGTGATTCAGTATTGGGTGATTCAGAGATTTATGATGCAAGTGGTGATTGATTTTATGCTTCAATGATATTGATGGGTCCAGTATGAAAATTTTATGAAACATGCCCTTCCGATTATGATGTTGGGTTCCATGAGTATCGAGTCTGAAAATTTATGAAACATGGTACCTAGAGGAAGAAGGAGAAGGTTGTAGCCTTCTGTAGGTTGGCACCTATGTACTAGTACATCAGCTAGTATAAGAGCTAAGGGGGTTGTAGCTCCCTTCCAGGAGAAGCTGGAGAACGAGAGAAGGTTGTAGCCCTCTGCAGGTAGAAGCTTGTGTACTGGTATAAGACTGCTCCAGTACATAAATATTGTAAAGGGAAGTTTCTTATTAAAGGAAGATAGAGATGAATTGCATCAGGTGGTTTTCACCGACATTGGGTTTCCACCTTACATCATGGTGTTCATGTGTGCTTCTTGTGGGTGATGATTTGTTCGATTTTACTGCACCTATTTGTTGTTCATATGCTTAATGAAGCTATGATGCGCTAACTAAGGAGAAACATTTAATGGATTAATTGAATCATAAGTTTACTGGATATATGCTAGTTGCATTAGACATAGTTACATGTACACGCGGGTTCCCTTAACTGAAGTAGCGTATACGAATCTGAGTGTGGAAATGAAAAATTGATAAATTGATAATACTGATTCACCCCTCCTCTCAGTATTATTTCCAACAGAATCCATGGGAATAATACAAACCAAAATTATATAAACCCTAAGATTAATATTATAAATCTTTAAATAAACGTGCTTGACCATGGTTGGTTTTCATATTGATGCAATCTCTGTCACAATGTGATGTTGGGTCATGCTTGACCATGGTCGAAACCTTAGATTAATAAACATAAGGGATTGATAATATAAACCCAAGGAAATAATAAACCTAAGGGATCAATAATAAAACCCGAAGGGATTATGAACCCAAGGGAATAATATTAAACCTAAGGGATCAATCTTATAAACCCAAGGTATATAAACCCTAAGATAATTATTTTAAACTCCAAAATAAACATGGTTGACCATGTATAATTTTGATATTGAGACAATCCTTATTATAATTTAGCGTTGGACCATGGTTGACTATTCTTGAGCATGATTGATTTTCATATCGATACAATTTTTCGCACAATATGATGTTCAACCATGGTTGACCATGGTTAATTTTTATATTGAGACAATCTTTGTCACAATGCAACATTAGACTATGCTTGACCATGATTAACCATGGGCCATAATGATTGATTTTGTAAAACATGGTTGACCATGATCAGGGGAAATTTAATATTCACAGAAAACTCAATATTTGAATTGTTAACTACTATTAAGAATATTTATAATAATTCGTAAAGTTTAAATCCTTGTTATCCACATTTAGTTATTGAAAAATATATTCAAATATTAGAGACTGAATTATAAAATAAACAAACATACTAAACTAAATTTTATATGAATATTCAATAAATATTAGATTCTTTTCATCTACTATGATCATTAAATTAAAAATCAATTTCGGAGACTAAATTATAAAACATACAGACATTTCAAATAAATAGTTTTATTAATATTCAATAATAATTAAACATATTAAATAAATATTT
>APFE030269809.1:79727-122241 GCA_000404065.3 Pinus taeda
TATTATTATTGTTAGGATGGCTGGGTTATATTGTGACTCCTTAGACTCCTATATATAGAAAGGAGGTTTTGTCATTTGTATCATCCAAGAATTGTTCATTTATGTAATGTAAAGGAGGTTGCCCCCTCGAAGAGGCTGAATTCTAAGGCGTTGATCTATCTTTTCTTGAGCTGGTTTCATAACAAAAATTGACATGCTTATTGAGTATAAATAATCTGTATTTTTTTGGAAAAGATATTAGATGAACCTGATAACATAGAGGAAATTATTATCCTTAATGATAACGAAAGGGATGTTTTAGAATACAAACAACGGTTTGTAAATGACAGACGTGAAGAAAAATTGGACAGAAATTTTATAATATATATGGTAAAGGAGAATGTACACCAGACAAATGTCACTGGAATTCAGTGGAGAACAAATTATAAAGAGTAAGTTGAGAAATTGAGGAAGATGAAGATAGTTAAAAAGAGGGACAACAAAGAGAAATTAACAAAAGGAATTTGTATGAGAAGGGAAAGAGAATGGTAGCAAAGTAAGATTTGCAATCCTGGAAGAACAGAAGCTACAGTGGCAGAAGAATTGACCCAGCAGCATGATGGAAGTAATGACCAGTTACAAAGTAAAGTTTGGGATACTAGATGGACAACAGAAGGAACACATGACCAAGAGGTCATGAAAACTTTCAACTTTTGGAGTCTGATGCAGGAGCATTCAGGCCTAGTCAGCAATGTGATAGCATGATCACATGCTATGACTAACAAGGGGTTGGAAGATAAGAGATTAGTTAATTTTATTTATTTAAATGTGTGAGGGTGTTTATTTATATAAAAATATGAGAAAAATGCATAGTGACTAATTGATCCTCCCAGTGTGGAGATCAAGTCAAACAGTTAGATTTATTTGGTTTGAATAGAATATAAGGAATTTAAAAGCTTGATTTAGTGTTTGTTTAGAAAAGAGTGGAGTTGAAGAGGTTCTTTAGGAGAGAATGCGAGATTTTGGGATCTAAACTAGAATTGGTTCATGAATCCACTTTTGTATAAATTGTGATCTTTTTGTATAATAGAGAGGTTGGATAGGTTAGTGAGAGAGAAACTAGAGAAGTCAGATAGGTTAGTTAGAGGTTCGAGAGAAGCCTGAGAGGAGAGAGTGAGGGTTTCAAGATTGAAACAAGGCCTTTTATTTATGTAATGGAACCAGAGGGCCAAGACTTTGTAAATTCATTATAATGAATAAATGATTGCGTGTGTGTGTTAATGGGTCATTTGTATTGAAATCCTTTTCTTTTCTCTGTACATTAACGTGTGGAACGACCGAAGCATTCTTATCTGTTTTATTCCTTCAGTGATGAATCATAAAATTAAAGCATGATTGGGTCTTTATCATTATACCCATGGTTGAGTGGTTCAAATAGATCATAGCTTATTGTTATATATGGAGGTCTTGTGTAGAAACAAAATGTGGAGGAGAATCATGTTTATAATGCAGAATCTGTTAAAAACAAGTGAGATCAAGTCCAAGAGGGAATAGATGGATTGATGCATAGTAGCCATTGATCTGGAAGATCAACAATCCAGATCTAATTGGGGAGAGTAGAGTCGCCATATCGCATCGACAAGATTGATATAAGGAGGGCAGACCTTAGGCCTTACGAAGTTTCGATTGTGATTACGCCAATATATTGCATCGGTAGAAAACCTTGGGTGATATCGGAACTGGGAGTTAGAACACAACAATTGCGACATTGCGATGGAACCAGGACCATTAGATCTGAGAAGGGAATTAATGGTAGCGATTGAATCACTATTCACATATAGCAAATTCAAGTGGTATCGGAAAAGGGATGGCCAATATGCGATAGCGATGGCCGATTGCATATGCCGATGGAGATAGAGCTCCAATCGGAGATTGGAGATCAGAGTAATCAGGGATTGGGGGTGTAAAAGAACAGCGCAGTGGACCCGAAAGTTTATAGATGCAGGTGTAATATTTTTAAGATCCGACCATAAGATATTGAACAGTTTTTCCATGTGTTTCTGTGTAGTGTGGAGATTCGAGGAAATGCAATAAGGCATATGGAAAAGGCGATGATCGGACCCGAGACATTTATAGATGTGGGTGTATGTATTTTGAAGTTCAACTTATGACGTTCAGAGCGGTTTTTTCCATGTAATCCTTTGTATTCGATAAAGCTGTATAGTTGGTGTTTTTAATGTAAAAGTGCATCTATAATGCTTCTGATAGAGATGTGTGGAAATAACCATAAGTCCCAAGTCCAATAGTTGTATATGAATGAAAGATGTAAGGTTCCGGGTTGTTTAATGAAGGAGCACACATAGAAGCTTGCAATAATTACATGTGTATATGGTAGGGAGATTTCTTTTGTGATCAGGATTCCACCATCAAGGGGTTTCCTGCATCAATAAATATCCACAAAATTAGCATCCATGGCTATGACAAGAGATAAATTGATATTTAATTGTTTGAATTTAAGTAATGGATAAAAGTATCAGCGTTATATGATATACATCATTAAGAATTGATATGTACGAAAATTTTTCTCTCAAATAAAGTATCGTTAATCAACATCAACCTTAGTATTTCCATAATTCTCCTTATATTCCTAGTGTGCCTTAACTAATACAAAACCCTTAGTTATTTCTATTTTCTCTCCTTTCCATCCTTCCATGCGTGGCCACATTGATATGATGTTGTTAACATCAATCATAAAAAATTCACTTTTGTCTAACAACCCCTTATTTATCATTTTTCAAACAACCTACATATGAAAATGTATTTACCTATGTCTTCCAATTGGATTATAGTTTACAACCTTTATCTTGTAAGACTAAAAAATATCATATGAATCTTAGAAAATATCATTTTTCCTTACCTATCCACATTACAAAATATACATTCAGTGTTTTTTCTTCGAGTATTTATCCCTTTAGAACATCATCCGTTGGATATAATACAGTCTATTTAGTTACCTATCCAAATTACACAGTATACATTTAGTGTTTAAGCTTTGAGTGTTTATACCTTGAGAACAATATCCCTTCGGTAGAATAGAATTTATTTAGTTCCTACATAGAGAGTAAACATAGTTATCATCAATATTGTCTATAATTTCATGCAAGGATGCTTCCATGGCATCAGCTATGGTGTATATCAATATAGATGTTTACTTCATGCACTATGGATATTCAAAAGTCATTTCTCAATTACTTCATGTTCTAAATGGGCTCGTCAGAATCCTTTAAGAAATTTTCCCAATAAGCTATATTTGGATTAAATGAGTGTTCCTCTCCCTTGTTAATTCCTATCCATAAAAATGAAATATATGTTTCTATTAAATTACCTCTTTCATCTTAGCTTTATCTTTAGCCATAGATAATAGCTTCCCTAGTTATTATGAAAATATTATCCATGAGATCACATCTCATATAAATGCACTTAATGTCTAATAAACCATCATAAATAATACTAACAAGTTATGTGAGTTCACAACATAGATTATATCAACAATTTTGTTCATTAACATAGCCAAGGAATAAAAATAAAACACATCATCACCCAACACAAGAAAGTGAACAAAATTTTGAGTAGGGGCCATATTTATTTAGAATGAGAGCTAAAATAATACATTTATTACCGCTTGTCCATGACACCACCATTATGATTTCATTACATAGAAATACACACACACACACACACACACACACACACACATATATATATATACAACCCCTCACTAGAACCAACAAACATCCAACCATGAAAAGGGATTTGAGGAATAAAATTTATATTATATATATTTACCCAAGGGTGAAAAGGTACATTCATACTATTTACAACCATTATACTTCTACTAGTCTTGGCTTGATAGGCTCATTATTATTGCGTTTTACATTGCCTATATGTATTCCTTCTTTCTTGACTTCATCTTTGGACAACTAGAGTAATTCCTACATCTCTCATTCTAGTATTTGATAAATGTTTAGGATCTATAATGCTCCAAACAATATTTTTTAAACATTGTGCAATGCTTCTATAATCAATTCACTAATCCTATACCACTGTATCCTTCCTACTACTACAACATGGATACCTTCAACATTCAAAATGAGGGGCCCAATAGGCCTTAATGAAAGCTATAGTATCACCCTAGAGGGGTTTCTCATTAGAATTTGGTTGATTCAACATCCTAACCATCCTTTGCAAATGAGAAAAACAACTCTCTGACAACCTTTGGAAATTTGGTCCATAGCTAAAGAAATTATTCTACTTCCTTGGTCCATTTTTCCATCAATATTTTTATACTTAATAGGTGTATTCTTTCTTGGTTGATATAAAGTTTTTGAGGACTCGTATATTCTATTGAACAATTTTTATTTTTTTGGGAATTATTGAGTTATTGTAATGTTTTATAATAGTTGACCATGATGAGATGAAGTTATCTTAATTGATCTGAAATCATTTATCCAATTCATTTTCACCATTATTTATCTCTTTCTTCTTCTCATCTCTTTTTATCAAAACAATTACTGAGGCTTTCCATCCCTTTTTATAATTAACTAATCCTTTCCTAGAATTATTCATGTAGTTTTTCTCATTTATTCATAAATTGCACCCAATTATTGGTGACCAACAAAATTTCTATACATTTCTTTGTTGTGACATTGATACTTCCCTTCAAATTTAATTATGAGAATTAATTACATCACCCTTAAGGTTATTTTGTTTAGTGAAAGTATAGTGTTCTTATATCAAGGTGTGTAGGATGATGCAATTCAGATTGTTGATATGACATTAAATAATCACTATGGTTGCCTTAGCAGTTATGCAAGTGATCTGCAAGGTAGGCAGAAAAACCTTAAATCCTAAAGGGAAAGGATAAAATTGGTAACAATTGATATACAATTTTATAATTCACTCAAAAGGTGGTGGGATAAGGGAAAATTTGTATTTCTGTCTTTGGAAACTCACAACAATGTATTGGTTTCCATTCTGGTTGTGATGGGTGTTTGGTTAAAATTGATTTCTAGAGATTTTGTAAGGGTTTCTTATGCCACGATTGGAAGCGATTTTGTTGGCGGCTATAGTTGGACACCAAGCTGAGGGGAGGAAGGGAATCCCAATGTAAGGATGGTTTTTGTTTTTAATATTTGGTAGCTCACTACAATGTTTTGGTGTACATTTTGGTTGGCATGGTCTTTTGCGGAGAATTTGAATTTAAAGAATTTGCAAAATATCTAGTGTTGTGGGTGGTATTATGTTTGTTTTGGGTGGTATTATGTTTGTTGGAAAACATTACTAGGATTCATATGAGAAAATGGTAGAAAGGGAGACCCAAGCTCAACCAGATGCTCAAAATCCCCCATGGCTTGCTCATTTAGAGAGAAAATTTGTGTTTTATTTTGTAAGCATTAGATATGAATATTTCCTTTTTCTCTCTTTTATTTATCATTGGGATACATGGTGCAATGTGGTTAATTTTCTCCAAGAGTCATTAATTTCGATTAGGTAGTGCAAGGTTGTTGTGTTGGGTCTTTCATTAGTTTGGATGGAAATTGAAAGTCTTGTTATATGGGGCAAGGTTCTCATGTTTGGGTGGAGGATATTTTGGCACTAAATATTGAAAAGGCTATGGTCTCCTTATACAATTTAAGTCAAATATTAACTTCTATTTGGGACAAGGATGTGAGGCTTGCATTGTTATAATTTTTGTAATGTTGGCTTCACCAAGATCATGTACAAGGGTGGTTGATTTACAAAGCCTAGGAAAGGAAGGAAGAACTAAGCCTAGGTTCACATCATGGAAATCTTCTTCAAGGCTTTCTCGATCAATATCATTCGGATCATGAGATATTTTGGGAAATTAATATGTCTCCTCATAGTGATGAGGTTGGATGGTTAATGGAGCACATTTCCATCCTTTAGGAAGATGTTTTGAAATTGCAAATTTGGTTATATCATATAATAGCTAGTGTGAACACGTTTATGCACCTAGTAATCAATCACCAAAGAACGTCTATATCCAAATGCTCCTCCTCACCATTTTGTTAGCGCAAAATTAGGGAATGACCTCCCTTCCTAGATGAATTAACATGTTTCGCAATTTTTCTAAAATTTTAAATACATTTTTTAATATATACCCTTATCAACATAATAGTTTATTTATAATATATATAATAAATTTTGAGTAAGAAAATACTCTATAGTTGATCATGCTTTTGAGAAGACCATCTAAATCATCATTTTCTTAAGATATATATATATATATATATATTCACTTTTCTTCCATTTGTATAATGGCCTCTAGACAATCAAGTATTTGATAACTACTATGTTATTCAATTAACTTTTTGTGTTATATTTCCCTTTTTTATTTATTGTACTACCTGGTACAATTTCCATATAATCTCAATGGAGGGATTTTATAAGGCATTTAACCAATCTTAGAATCCTCTTCTACGATGGAATCCACATATAAATGACTTTTCCATAAACTACTTCCGCTTAGTCCTCTAGTGTGATATTTTCGTGCCCTAGATTCCTAGTTCCTCATGTGTCTCATCCAAATGCATCTATTTGTCATTTTTCATTAGTGGTTGCAATATCTCCCTCTTTCATATAATATGTGATGTGGAAATATTACGATAATAAATCCCTTGCAGCGACATGGAGACATAGGTTATATTAGATGCCTACAATGCCCAAGAATGTAATGGTGCTTTTGGGTCCATTTTTGTTACGGATTGTGCCATTGTACTAGTTTATTTGGGTTGATACTCACCTCATTTTATTTTAGATCTATATGACTATAGAGGTGGATCATGATATTTATAATTTTCTCTTATAAATAAATACTAATGTATTATAGCATGTGAAAGTTTTTCTCGCACTGATGCATGATTGTGATATAATAGTCTTCATCATATGCTAAGATGGTCATAAAATACATGGTAATTGTCTAATCTATTAGTGTTATTAGAATTATTAAGAATGGGATGTTGGAAACATGGGTTGGTGTAATCTTTGGTGGAGAGTTTTCTATGTGGTGATTTTGATTTTCTTTTTCAATTTTTGTTGATATCGCTCATGTTATTGGCTTTTTACTTATATTTCTTACTCATATTATGAATGTTCATCCTTTTTCTCTTAGAGTTCTTATTCCTTCTATTATGTTTCTTGTTGATGCACCTCACTAGTTGGGTCTTTCCTAGAGTCTCGATAATCTCTTCCTATCCTCTATTTTCCTTTTTTATGAGCATGAGAACCCTCCATTTTGTCAACCTGGTCTCAATCATTAGTCTAATTCTAACACTATTTATTACTATTATTATATGTTCATTATTCACCCTCCCCATTTCCTACAACTTCATTTATATATTGTTACCACTCATAATAAATTTTCTTATATAATTAACTTCTTCTATAAAAATTAGTTAAATCTTCTATTATCTAGAAGAGAGTGACAAAATGATAAGGGGAAGAAAAGACAATAAGCATTAACATAAGAAATAAAGAAGTAAATGGATTGTATAGATAATCGAAGGACTTTGGTAACCGTATTTATTATAATTATTTTCTATTTTATTTAATCTTACGTCATAGATTTTTACAAATAAAATTTAACATGATAATCAGTATATGTTTCATATATATTAAATACATTAAAAAAATTTTGGACTTTTAATTTAATTATTAATAATTACTAACACAAATACACAAGTAAATATAGTTGATATATACTAATAGAATTATCTCAAACACATAACAATAAGAATTATTGTGATATTGTGTTAATTGCATAATCAATTTGATACAAGGAGGGATTATTTGCATTTCAAAAGGTAATTTCACATAAAACTACAGGAAATAAACCTATCAGAGATAATCAACTTCATAGCAATAATCGCGAAACCGAAACTTTGTACATAACATTAAACATTCATTTATATAATGAAAACACATTCGGTGAATATAGTAAAATTGCATTTTATTTGTTATGTACAACACGAAAACTTTAGTTCCTATGTGAACGCATTTGATACAAAGCTGTTAGGTTGTTCTATAGTCTATATATCAATAATTCACAAAGTTGTTAGGTTGTTCTATAGTCTATATATCAATAATTCATTGCTTCAGACATGTACGCGCAGAGAAAATAATTTTTTAAATTGTTCCTCTGATATTATATCGTTATGCCAATGAAATCAGACTTACTCAAACTAAGTACTCAATTGGACACTTGATTTGTCTTTAATACACAGGCTTATGCCAACATGCATGTCAAATTGTTACCTCGAGTTTTGAACTTGCCTAAAAAGTGGTTAAAGAAAAGAAGTAAATATAAACCCCAACCTCCACTCTTCAAATCTATTATAATATAAAGCGATTTAATTAAAAAAAATTCAAGTGAACTAACATCATATATATAATTGTAATGGTTACTTTTATGTTCAATTTTTTCAATTTTTTTATATATATTTTATATTAGCATCCTAGATCCATCTTAATCTTGGATCTATAAAGCGCCAAGAGGGATCTAATCTCTCGAGGTGAAAACTTCTTTTTTTGAGTGCAAAACATGAGGAAAAGTTTTCAACTTGAGAGATTGGATCCCTCTCGACGCTTGATAGATCTAGGTTTAAGATTTACCAAGGTCAGTTATATAATACTGTATAATATCTATATTTCTATTTATGTGTCTCTTTATTATTCTCTCTCTCTATCTCACCACCAAAACACACACACCCTCTGTCCATATCTTCTCTCTCTCCCTCCCTCTTCCTCTCCCTTTCTTCCCCTTTCCTCTCTCTCTCTTCGCCTTCTATCCTTATCTATCTCTCTCCTCCTCTCTTTCCCTCCCACTCTCCTCTCTCCCTCACTCTCTCTCCATTGCTACCTTGTCACTCCCTCTCTCTCTCCACCATTCTTAGTCTATGTATTTCTTCTTCCCTCCCTCTCTCCCCTCCAATTTGATCTCTCTCTTTCTCTCTTTTGAGTCATCCCTCTCTTTCTTCTCTCCTACCTCCCTCCTCCTCTCACCCTCCATCACTCTCTCTCTCTCTCTCTCTTTCCTCTAACTCTGTTACTACATCCTTCCCTCTCTCCTTCCTCTCTACCCTCCATCTCTATGTCTACATCAATCTCTACTTTCCTTCTCTCCTCGTCTATCTCCTCTCTTCTCTCTTTTCCACCCGCTCCTCTCTCCCTCAGTTTCTCTCCATCCATCCCTTGTTGCTCCCAATCTATCTCTCTCCACCTCTATCTCTCCATGTTTTTTTCTTTCTATCTCTGTCCCTCTCTCCTTCTCTATGTCCCTTCTCTCTCTTCCTTCTTCTCTCTCCCTCTCTCCCACCTCCCTCTCTCTCTTTCTCTCTCTCTATCATCCCACCATCTTTGCTACTATCTCCCTTCCTTTCTCCACCCCTCCTCCCCGCCTTCGCCCCTTCTCTCTCTTAAATTTGATCAAGTTGTATTGTGTTTAAGAAGGTATCTAAATTAAAAAACTCAAATGGTTTTAAAATATTAAACCTTTATTTTGGATGAATCATATCAACGAAAATAAAAAAATGAATAGCCTTTAAAAATCATGCACTATCTTTAATCTATTATTGATACTTACTTTGCATGCTTTCATCCCTCAGAATCCCGAGGTAAGATGAATCTATGTTGGTTTATATATATAGTCATTTTTAATTAATTAAAACCTTCATTTAATTTCTATGGGAATATTTTTAGTAGTGGTGACAGAAGACTTAATTATATTTCAAAAATAATTGTAACACTTTTCCTTTCAGATTGGATTAAAAAAAAGTTATAAAATTGAATTAAAATAAAAAAGTTCTATTATTAAAGTTATTGTTATAAAATATTTTGGTTGTGAATTAAGTTCTGTTTTTCTGCCATATAGTATTGATAAGCTATGGTATTGGCATATGTTATTGTAACAAAGCCTATTTTTTACAAGTTAATAGTATCCACGAAAAAATTGGGGTGAATATACATTGTTAAAATTCTTGTCATATTGTTTTAAAATATTTTGGTTGTGAAATTTGTTATAATTTTTGGGCTTAGGATAGATGCCAACATTTAAATATTTACACATTATTAACTTTTTTCTTTAAATTTATTACATATTTACATTACATCTATACGCAATAAACTTCCCGGTTACACGCTAAAAAAATCAATATTTCTTCCTTATTAAAATAAATCTTCTCTGAATATAAAAATCCAAAGGTCCACCGATAATTGATTTTATTTTTGAAATATGTTCCTTTAATTTAAATAAAAAGGACTGACGATTGCAACATGTTTTGAATCATCCAAAGGCTGGAGACAGACTTGACATAATTGACCAGAAAGATATACCGTGGTCTGATAAGTCGAACCGCGTGTTCTCTAATCAGAGAGACGTTTGTTAATGAACGGAAATTCAAAGTCAAAATTTACTGGCGGAGTGTGGAGAAGACTTAGGTTAACAGAACGGGATTCATTTTCGATGACTTTGGCAGTCCACGCCATTCCATTGAATACGTCAAACGAATCGCCAAAGATCATATTGTCAAGGCTCCTTTATTCTCCCTCCCGATATATATTTGCATGTAACGAGTGGGATACGCTCATATTATTGCTATTCTTGTTCTGATATTCGTATTGGTGCAATCGTTTTTTTTCGGGGACTCCGACGAGAAGAATTGTATAGTTTGCAGTGAGATGGAAATGAGAATAGCAGCACGACTGGTAATATTGATTGCCATGATTATGGTGGCCACGATGGTCCGTGAAGGTTCGGCTTGCAGGCCGCTGAAATTCAAGTTCATAGTTCAGGGAGATCCAGTGGAAAATAATACCAATATTGAGATGAGGAACGGGTTGTTTGAATCGCTTCCAAGGGGTCCCGTGCCCCCATCGGGGCCATCTCAGTGTAAAAACTACAGGTCCTATGGTAAAGGTTCGTGTCCAGTTTAAGCAGATTAATGCAGAGTGCAATAATCCTTGAATCTAAATGTTTAAAGCAGCAACTACCAGACGTAGTATTACATTTCATGAATACGACACCTGTACCTGATCTAGACATTGGAAAACAGACATGGACAAGAAATAACAAATATACTACCAGAATAATCAGAATAGACCGACCACCGATACCTGCCTAAGTGCAATTATGAAAATAAAAGATTCGAGAGAAAATGCAACTGATATCTCATTTGGTCCAGCTACATAGTGAGAAGGTACTCAGAAACCCTCCAAATGATGGGCGGGAGATTGTCATGTGATTATTGTGAATAACATCAATACATTTCTTGAAATATTCCTTATTATTCCAAGTGTGATATTTTCCTTTTGATTTCTGTTTTCAGAGCATTCGGCAAAAGTACTTGTCGATCTATATGACTAAAGCATTGAGTTTTCCTCCCAAGGAAAATTAATGCCATAAAGAATCATATTTTAAACAACCGTCTGTCAAATAACATATGTATGCTTTCGGTAGGGAACAGCTCTGCCCAAACTCAGCAAAAAATTGGGCCCGATACCTTGGGTCGCCATATATTTCTGAATTGCATATCAGTTAAGTATTTCTATAAAACGGTTGTCTTTTCATTCATCGGCCTCGGTGATGCCTACCCTAGCACAGGGCTATGCTTAGGGTTAGACCATGAAAGTATCAATAATGCATTTCTCTTATATATTTAAGATGAAACACATAATTGTTTTGCATTTTCCTTTTTATAGAATGATGAATATTATTTTATATAACAATTACAGCATTTCATTTTAAGAGTCATATAATTGTTTAATCAATTATTTCCTACCTCTATTTATTCTGATCAAATATGGATAAATTCTATTCATAATTTAAAACAGGTACCAATATTAGTCATAATAAAATATTATAGTCTATAAATATTATAACTATCATAAACAAGTGGAATAAATGTAAAGCAATTAGTCTCCAGGTCTTTGAAAAGTTAAAAATTTAAAAAACTTAAAATCAATTGCATTAATAAATACATTTATTTGAAACATTAAAAAAAAAAAAATTAACTAATTGCAAAAAACATGAGTCATGGCTAGGAATATCTATTTTTTAACATAACTTGTAGATTTTTTATTAAATTATGGAAAATATGAAGGGTAGAGTTTAGATTTCAAGTTAAACCAACATTCCTCTTCTAATAAGGAACCTAATGGATGGCATTTACCACAAAATTATTGAAACCCTAATATAATAAACATTACTTAGTCAAGAAAATTTTAAAAATTAGATAGAAAATATAAGCATTTTTGTTTCAATTCAATTAATGTAAGTGTGTTAACTCACACAATTAAGTTAGTGTTTGATCTGCATACTAAATTGCAAGAGTTGATCCCCCTACAGTGATGCACCTATTGGGGGGACACGGCCCCTCTTTCATATCATTGGTGTCTAATTGACCTTCTTAGTAGTAGTTGCATAAATATGCAAATTTCGGAGCTACACAAAATGCCAATAACTCAGCTAGTGCAGGTTCCAGATGAGAGCCCACAACAAATCCATGCCCCCTCCAAACCCAAGATATCCCTTGCTCAGAAATCCATGCAAAAAAACCTACTTCCACAGTCAAACACATGAAAGTGCAAGTGATCATTTGCACATGAAAGTGCAAGTGATCATTTGCAAATTATTGGGGCTTCGCCTTCTGAATAGAACCTAATCAATTGGCGAGGGAGAAACTAGATATCAAGGGATAAGCAGAGCTTAATGTGGGATCTAGAGGATTTTTCACCATGGTTTTGAACAACATCGAAGATAAGAATCACATCCTTAAGGGGGGGCCCTACTTCATGAATTTGGCAAGCCTCTTCATGAAGTCTTGGGTACCAAGGTTTAACATAGAAAAGGAAGATTTTTCATTCCTACATGCTTGGATCAGACTATTCTTCTTTCTACAAGAATATCGAGATCCAAAGATCGTGGCTCTCATAAACAACAAAATACAGAAATTTGTTATACTATCAGACATCACCAAAACTTGTAAGTACACATCATATGCCACATTATGTGTGTACATGGATCTCACAAAACAATCACTTGAAAGCATACACTTGAGTTGTGAAGGCATAAAATGAGAGCAACTAATCCACTATGAACAAATCCCCTTCTGGTGTCACCATTGTCATGCATATGGACACCTTTTTAAAGATTTCCCTACAAAACAACATTAATCAACTGCACTCTGCAATAGATCAATTGATCAACACTCCTCAAAAGAAGGATTCACCACTGTATGGGGAAGAAGAAGAGCGGCTCAAATGTGATGAGAGAACTCTTTTCCTGATCGAAATTAAGGAACTAATATATACACAGTTCTCCAGCATTCAAAAGAGGAAAATTCATTGAACTAGGAGACACCACCAACACAAAAAGCTCTAGAACAATCCCCTCGGAAAGATCAAGATAGTATGTGACTAGATCCAACCCCTCCGAGTCAAGAACTGGCTCCTACAAGCAAGAATTCCAAGCAAGATCTTTTGTCCCTAATGGAAGAAGAAGATATGGAGGATTTGGACTTGCAAGCTATGTATCTGTAGCAAATTGTAGAGGAATGGGAAAAAATGGACCCTACAACCATTTTTGAAGATCAAATTCAAATAAGCACAATCATATATATTCCTTTAAGACATGTTCCTACATCGAGTAACTCCACCAAGTATCTCCCCTTCTCCCTTCATTTTTTTTCCTTGTTAGGAATTAATTGAAATGTTCCCCAAGACTACTCCATCCTAGTCATAGAGCTTAATAAAAAAGGAAAAAAAAGCCAACAACCAAATACTTCAAGAATTAGGTGAATTTCTTGTTAAATTAGGGAGAGTGTCTGCCATTACCTCACTCTTCCCTCTTATCTCCAAACCCTAGCAATGAAATCCATGTCTTGGAATGTGAGGGTTTTAAATGACAAATCCAAATGTAAGATCGTGAAAAATAAATTCTCCAAGAAAGAACAAAACATCCTGTTGCTCCAAGAAATAAAATGCTCTCACCATAGCCTCTACTAAATGGTTCACACTTTCTGGAAAAAATGTGATATGATCACTCACTATGCAGTTGGCACCTTTGGTGCCCTATCTATTCCTTTGAATCCTTCAATGGTTACCCTTAAAGAATTCTTCTCCCTGCCCAGAATTGTCACAAGTCGCTTTCAAACAATATGCTCCTCTCCATATGGCTTCATGTCCTATGTTTACGGTCCTACACTTTCTCAGCACAAAAAATATTCTATGTCGAACCTTTCCACAACTAACCATATTGTCTAGCATGAACAATGGATCCTGGCAGGGGATTTCAACTTGTCGATATCTTTGCAGGTAAGAAAGGGAGGTGTCATAAGGCTCAAAGAGGAAGTTTCAATCTTCAATTCCTTCATTGACAAATGTAAGATGATATATATACACACCTCGAATGGAATCCACAAATGGAACAACAAAAGAGGGAGATCCCATAAGGTGGCTTCAAGGCTTGATCAATTTCTCCTCTAGGAATCTATTTTTCTAATAGGCATCAACTTTTAAGTCGTAATCCTCCCAAGCTATGGCTCTAATCATTGCTCAATTAAACTTTAGCTTGTATGTTTTGCATTGCTCCATAACAAACCCTTATGCTTCAAGGAACTTTGGTTGCGTCATCTGGAATTCCTCTCTAACTTGATGTAAACCTGGTGGCAAGAATTTTCTTCTACCCTCTAGTGCATCATGTATCGCTTTCAAAAGTGATTAAAATTTATCAAGTAGAAGTTAAAAGAAACATTAAAGACTTCAGCAACATCCTCCAAGAAAAGCTCAAGCTACATGAATAAATGATAGTAGTGTAGAAAACCGTAATTGCAGAGGGAAAAATTGAAGAATCAGAGGCAGTTGAAAGGGTCCTATGACATAAATTAGATGAATCATTACCTAAAAAGGATATCCTATACAGGAAGAAATCCAAACTTAAATGTATCAAAGAAGTATAGTACAACACAAATTTCTTCCACAAATCCATGCTTAACTATAGGGAACACAGTCATATCCATCACTTGTACAACAGAAACAATTAGCATGTGGAAGATTGTGAAGGTATATCACAAGAAATCTATCAGTACTTCAAAACACTTCTGACAGAGCCAACCCCTAAAATAAAGAATGACATTCAATATCACACAACATATTTCAATGTTTTTCTCAACCAACCATAATGCCCCATTCCTCAAGGAAATCACCTTCCAAGAGGTGGTGGAAGTGGTCATGAGTATGCTAAGAGACAAGTGCCCAAGCCTTGATGGATTCATAGAAAACTTCTTCCAATCCTATTTCGATATTCTGGACAAATATGTTCAGAAAGTGATAGAAGACCCTTGATGCTCCACTTCACTACCTTCTCCCTTCAATCCAACTTTCACATGCTCAAATCTACTAAAGCCTCTTCTCCTACTAACTTTAGTTTGACATCTCTTTGTAATGTCATTTATAAAATCATTTCGAAAACCATTGGAAACAAACTTAATTTCCTCCTCCCCTCTCTTATCTCTCCTAATAAAATAGTATATCTAGAAGGGATACACATCCTAGACAACACCATCCTTGTTTAAGCGCATATCCACTCACTTCGCTCGAGCAAAAAATTAGCTATGCTATTAAAACATTACATGTCAAAATATTTTGATAAAGTCAGTTGGAAATTCATCTGTCACACTCTTATGTATTATGGAATTAATGATAAATGGGTTTCCCGGGTGATGGATCTTATCTCGAAAGCATTCTTTTCAATCTTGGTTAATGTCTCTCTCTTGCCTATCCTCACCCCGTCCAGGGGTATCTGACAAGGAGACCCACTCTCTCCCTACATTGTCTTACTTGCTACCAAAGGTCTAAGACATTCCATAAAGCATGCTCTTCTTCATCAATGTCTTTTAGGTCACCCCCCTTGGATCCTCCAAACAACTCTTAACTCACCAATAATTTGTGGATGATACCCTCTTCACATGCTACCCTTGCATCTAAGAGCCAGAGTAATTCAAATAAATATCAGATACCTTTCTTGCATCTTGAGGCACAAATATAAATAAAGGTAAATCTAAAATTTTATTCTTTACCACCCCTCAAGAAATTCAACTCCAATTCTCTCATCTCATATGTTTCACGAAGAGCTCCCTTCCATCCAAATACTTAGCCCCCCCGCACCCCCATTTCCAATACTCTCTGCTTATTAGTATGGGAATAGCTCCTTATAAAATTTTAAGAAAAACTCTCAAGTTGAACCTTCAAGGCCTTAAATTTTTCCAGAAGATTAATCCTTTTGAAATCTATCCTCCAATCCAAGGCTATCTATTTTCTCTCAACTCTACCATCTTCTAAATCGATTTCTGACATGCTTCACGACCTTCAATGCTCCTTCCTATGGGCAGGTGCCAATATGGAGAGAAGAATGGAAATGGTCTTTTTGGATAAGATGTGCCTTCCTGTTGAAGGCCCCGAAAATCAGGTTGACAACAAGGGGGATACCCGCCCTGTCGGACCTTGGTTGGCAGTTCCTTATCTGTTTGGTATAGCGGGTCCGACTGGGGATCTGGGACCAGTTTCCCAATTCAGTGTATGTGTGTATGAAAGAAGGGTGTTTATGTTCGGACTGGAATACTTCTATCTAATCTAATGATATGCTATGTATTCTAATAAACAGAAAAACATCGAAATTTATGCTAACCAGGGGTGTGATCTTTCTTCTATGCGATCTAAAAAGATTTCATACAATAACTGGTAATAAAGATCATTTAGCTATCATAAGAAAAGAATTCGATAAAAATGAGCTACTTCGAATAAGAAGTTAGACGAAATAGTTGTTAAAACTTATCGCATAAATAAGCTATTCATAGAATAAACATAAACAAATAGTTATCATTGTACAAAAGTGCCAAATGATAACTCAAACATTCATGTTGTAACATATAAATAACTGAAAACTGAATATCGCTTTAACGCATAAGCATAAATAGTTAAGAGATAAAAGTACCATTTATAACTAGTCCTACTCATGAGCTTCAAGCAATGATTGGTTTATCTCTCCTTGATTCAACATCTACTAAGAATAAAGAAGTGCAACATCAATAGCAGATATCAAATGCAAATATCAAATAAACCTTGTTCCATTCATTCACCAAAACCTCCTCTGAGGGTGCAAAAGTGCATGTTCCGAGGACAATTTTTTGATAAATTTCTGGACCCTTCTCTAAATGCATGAGAAGGGTTTAAATACTACTAACAAATTCTAAAAATAAATTACTACAAAAATAAAGGATACGGTTTAAATGACCGTCCTTTTTTCTGGAAAATAAAATGAAACTAAAACTAAAATTAAACTATTTCTATGCTTGATCTCTGAAATCACATGTATGCAGCATCTGTTTAAGGAGATTTGGGTGGCTCACTTCCGCTTTCAACTGGGATGAGAAAACAGAATCTATGAGAGCTGGTGCCATCTTTTCGGTTGCATTTATAATGCAATTCACAATCATCCATTGGCTATGGGGTTTTACTAAATATGTCCAGTAACAATCCCAGTTTAACTTACTTAGCCTCTGGATTACTGTAGCCTTTTCTTGAGCTCTCTATTTCGAATCTGTTTCTAGCTCTTGAGCATTTGGTAAGTACCCAGGGATGGTTTCTGTGATCAAATTTTCCCTGTGTAAATTCTCATTTACACAATCAATAAGTGTTCTTACTGTCGTGGTTGCTCCTTCTGTTGCTTGCTATACTCCCCTGATTTGCTCATCCCATTTGTTAAGGAACATTTCCTTGTGATTTTCATTAATCCTTGGTGCACCTGCTCTTTTTCCCTCCTCTGTCTCTTGCCATACCAAATACTCAGTCACTTGTTTGTTAATTAGATCGTAGTCACTCTACAATTCTATTATTTTCTTAGTGATTTTATCACTAATCTCACAACAATGACTCCACTGTAATATCTTGTGGCCCAATGCTTCTTGTTGTTGTAGTAATTGCTCATTCAGGGAAATGGACTCTGTGATGAACTCTTTGAGCTTTGGGTTGTCCTTGTGCATCTCTCTCAAATCCTGTAATTGTTTTCCTTTCTCATCCAAACATTTCTGATAGCTTAACTGCATCTGCTCGAAGTCCTGTTGCAACTTTTCAAGTTGTTTCTGCGCTTCGTTATTGACATGGGCTTGTTACAATTGTTGTTGTAATACTTGTATCTACTGCTCCCTTTTTCTTAGCAGTTGTTGTACTTCAGATGCTTTGTCGATTGTACCAGAGGCGTATGCTCCTGCGATCTGAGATAGTTTGGTGAGATTTTCCGTGGGGTTTCTTGTGGGATCTTTCCATAAGACGTCCAATTGTTCTGTATTTTGAGAGACAGTGCTTTCCAACTTCCTTTTCTTTCTCTGCTTCCTTACTACTACTTTATGTTGTGGGTTGTAAAATACATCTAGGTGAGGAATTTCCTCTACTTTTAGTACAAGCTCAGAGGATGGAGAAATAGGAATATGCTCCACATCAGAGGCTTCGCTAACTACTCCTGTGACTACTTCTTTTATTATCTTTACATCGCTGACATTTCTCTTCATGGTCTGTCCTTCAAGATTGATCAAGTCATTGAAGGTTTCCCATTCTTTCTCTAGTTCAACTGTGATTGGTGGTGCTTGGATGACTAGAGGGGGAGGATTTCTTTGTGGGGAGGCAATAATCTGCTGATGTAGAAGTTCTTCTGACTGGGCAGTATCATTCACCGACCCATCGTTATTATTTAGTTCATTTCCAGATCTTTTAGATTCTTCAGACGCTTCTTTTTCAGATTTAGACTTAGATCTATTGGTACTAGAACTTCCACTGAGGCTGACACTTGGAGTCGGCTCCCTCAGGGGTTTTAGGCATATCTTTTTCAAAGGGATACTGGCCAGTCTTCTTTCCCTGTATGTTTTGAATCTTTGAAATTCTTCTGGGGGTAGCTGATGTTGGGCTTTGTGCAGAATTTCTTCCAATGTGTTTTTCTGTTGTAATAAATCATCAAATAAATCTTTTTCTCCGGAGAATACTTTTATCTTGACTGTTGTTGTAAAATTTTGGGCGACCTCATAAGGGTCAAATGGCCTTGCAGTGAATTTGAAGAGCTGTAAGCACGTGATGTTTTTTACTTCTGCAAAGGCGTGACCTTCATCAAATAGCGAGAAGGCCCCACAGACTATAGGGAACTGTGGCTAGATAGCCTTCCTTTTGTTTTTTAATTATTTAGTTAGGACTCCTTCTCCACAAGTTTGGTAGGCAATCTCTCGGGCTAAGAGTTTATCAGGAATATATATAGGTAGAACATGAGGGGGTATCGAACTTCCAAAAACCCTGACATAAGTAAACATTTCTTCCCCGACCCATCTTATGACAGTGAGGATGTCCAGTTTTGCTTCAGGTGAGCATCTCAGAGGGTCTTTATCATACAAAATTCTATACAAGGGTAACATAACTCCATGACAATTTTGGTAGAAATATGGGACGAACTGAGAGTCCCACAACTATTTGTGATATACATGAATGGGTAGAGGGTCTTGTGTTGTCCACTTCCAACCCATAACAGGAAACTTGGAAATATAACATATTGCGTCCATTATATACGCAGAAAGGTAAAAAGGAGGATAAATCCTCTGAACCATAGCTCTTTTGGACCGGTAATTTCCAATGGCTGTGGCCAAGTTATTAGATACAACTCTTGCCCAATCTACAATGGTGGCATTTGTGGCGGCATCCAATAATGGAAGCCACTCCCATGACAATTTGTTAATATCTGGCATTCCAAATATTCTACAGATCATGGTAGCAGCAAAGCAGTATGGAGAGGTAAGGGTGCCAGTATTGTACATACCGCGTTTATCTTTCTTGAGCGGCTCATCTCTCCTAGACCAATCTTTGGTATTTTCTGCTAGGTCAGGATTTTCTTTTGTGAAATTCTCTGCAAACTGTTTGTTGTAGATCGCCTGTGGTTCTGGTAGATTATACATGAGCTTTAAATCCTGTGCGACGAATGAACCAATGAGTCCTTGACCATGAACCTTGAATTGTCTATTTTTTATTTTTGCGTTATCCAATATCCATTTGACCATGTCCGTGTATGGGAGAATTCTTGGTCTTGTTGTTATCCGATGTAAGAATGAGCAAGCTAGCTCTGCGAGGTATGCTTTAGAAGAGCTTTGTGATCCAGCAGCAGCTGCAACCTCCATTATTCTAGGATTCTCCTCTTCGAGTATGTTATACATTCCTTCCCACGTAGCTATTTCTCCATCTCGATTGCAAGCCATGTCTGTATACAAAGGTGTCATTTTCTCTTCTTCGGAGCTCGGGGCTTTGCTTTTCTTTCCCATTTCGGCATGCATGTTGTATTGTATAGTCCTCTGCTCTCTGTGCCTGCAATTCACAAGTGAGGTGAAATTGAATGACAAGGCAGGGTGATGGGAAAGTCTTAAATGCCGCATACATACCAAATATACCACCTTACGTGAAATGTTCTTTGAAGAGCACGCACCCATATTCTATTAATAACTGACAACTAACTCTTTTTATTAGCATTTAAAGCGCATAACCCTGTGTCAGCTTAGGGAAACTACTTTTCTTAGATAACGGGCCCGACAGATTTGCGACGGAGCAATTTTACGATTTTCTACCGTAACATCGCAGATCGCAATATTGCAAAATCGCATATCGCAGAATCATGCTACAATAACATCACAATATCGCAATATCGTAATATCGCAAAATCGCAAAATCGTTATATATGACAATTTTTTTGTTAACCTGTTTCTTGTGAGATGCGATTTTCCAATTGGCAGCATCGCAAATCGGCAGATTTCTTGAAGTGTTTTAAGTAGTTATGTTGAATGCGATGCGATATTTGGTCGTTATCGTTATCTCGTGAATATTGGGATTGTGTTTGTCAGGTGGCATCCTGCTATTTTCTTGCGATGTGATTTCCCTTGGTCGGGTAATTTTTTACCTTTTCATAAACTTAGATTCTAAGAGTTTCCAAGGTGGCTTCCTAAGCTTATGATGGTAACTTTATTTACGAAAAAATAAAATTAAATGCTACTTTAAATTCTTCGAATTTTAATAACTAAGGGTCTCCCCTTATTTTATAAAAAGAAGAAGGAGGGGGGTTGTTGGTGGTCACAACACTTCCCAAAGCTAAAGGGGTTTAGGACTACAAGATCCGACATCTTAAGGTAGGGGTTAAGTGCCGAGACATTGTGGTACTAGATAAAGAACCTCTTAGTACCATGTTGTTTAATGTGGTAAAATAGATATGTGCAAAGGCCTCTGTTCCTCCCAATGTTATGCTTTTAACCTGCAAAAGATACCCAAATACAAAATATGCGAAGAAAAATAGCCAGAACATAGAATAGTGAGAGTCAACAACAAATACTTTATTATTCAGAAGTAATGTTCACTGGCCTCTTCGAGGGGGCAACCTCCAATAGAGCAGAGCTCAATTCAAAAATAAGACACACGATTCTCATCGCAGGGAGTCTCTATCCTTTATATATGACTCATACATGTAATACCATGGATCAATACCATGGGTTTATTAATACCATATACCTAATACTAGGCCCATTTGCAACTAACTGTGGTCCTGTAATAAATAGTGGGTTAACCACTTACAATTATTGATATGGGCTTTATTGACTCTTTATTATCACGTGATCCCACTACATAAATAAGGGGGTTAGGGTGGGACCCTAACATGCCCTCCGCTTGAATAATAGCCTTGTCCTCAAGGCTGAAGCTGCGGAAACTACTGAAGAATAGTGGTTGGTTCCCAAGTTGCATCTTCCGGAGAGGTGTCTTTCCATTTGAAGAGGCCTTCCTTAATCACTCGGCCACGCAGGGGTCATTCTCGTGTGTCCATGACCTGTTCAGGTTGGTGCCAGATTGACCCTTCCTCATCCAATTCAAGTAGACTAGCTTGAATTCTGCAATTTTTCCCAATCACTTTCTTGAGGCATGAGACATGGAAAACTCGATGGATTTTTGCCGTAGGTGACAAATCCAACTTGTATGCTACTTCTCCAATGCGCTGAAGTACTTGATATGGTCCGTAGAATTTTGGAGATAGTTTCTGATAACCCTTGTCTTTGAGTGATGTTTGCTTATAGGGTTGTAGCCTCAAAAATACCTGATCCCCTTCCTGAATTTGGCGCTCTAATCGATGCTGATCTACCTATTGCTTCATGTGGTTTTGAGCTTGATGAAGATTCTCTCTAAGATGGGCAAGCATGGTTGAACAACATTCTAGGATTTGATCCACTGCTTGTACCTTAGAGCATCCTTTGATATAAGAAGTAGGGGAAGGAGGGAGTTGACCATATACTGCTTCATAGGGAGTCATTTTGGTGGTGGCATGATAGTTGGTATTATACCACCATTCAGCCAGAGGTAACCACTGAACCCATAGATGTTGCTTTTCTGAAGTAAAACACCTAAGGTAGGTTTCCAGACATTTGTTGACGGCTTCAGTTTGACCATCTGTTTGTGGATGATAGGAAGTGATGAGTTTTAGATGGGTGCCTTGTAGCTTGAAGAGTTCCTACCAAAAATTACTGGTGAAGATTGGGTCACGATCGGACACAATAGAAGTGGGCATGCCATGAAATTTGAATATCTGATCCATGAAAATTTGAGCGACCAAAGTTGGTGTAAACGGCTGGGGTAGGGCGCAGAAATGAACATACTTCGAAAGTCTGTCCACAACCACCATGATGACTGACTTGTTTCCGGACTTTGGAAGACCTGTAATGAAATCAATAGAGACCTCTGTCCATATTGATGACGGGATGGGAAATGGTTGTAATCTTCCTAGTGCTTTGACGGTCTCCCCTTTGTGGCATTGACATACATCGCATTCTGCTACAAAAGTAAGGATGTCCTTTTTCATGCCTGTCCAAAAGATTGATCTTCTAGTGCGAGCATACGTCTTTTGAAAGCCTGAATGTCCTGCAAGGGGGGATGAGTGAAATTCTACCAAAATGCGACTTTTGAGGCTGGATGTTGGTGATATTACGACTCTGTCCCTGTAGCGAAGAATATCATTCTGCCATGAGTAGCCCTTCGTGGGATTTGGATCCGCCTACAATTGAGAAATGAGTTGGGAGAGCCCGGGATGTGAAAACCATTCCCTGCGAGCCTCTTCAATCTATTTTGGAATGGGAAGGGAAATTGCTAGCAGGGTGTTGTCTTCCTCAAATTGGCGAGATAATGTATCTGCTACCCTATTTTCTTTCCCTTTTTTGTAAACAATGTCATAATCATATCCCAACATTTTGGTGAGCCATTTATTTTTTTGTGGGGAGGATACACATTGCTCCAAAGAATATTTAAGACTGTGATGGTCTGTGCGGATTTGGAAACATTGCCCCAGTAAGTAAGGTCACCAGGTCTCTACTGCATGTAAGATGGCCATAATTTCCTTCTCATAGGTAGATTGACCCAGATTCTTCCCACTTAGTTGTTGGCTTGTGAAGGCCAAAGGTCGACCTTCCTGCATTAAAACTATCCCAATACTTGTACCTGAAGCATCACATTCAATGACAAAAGATTTGGTGAAATCCAGTAGTGCTAAGACTGGAGTGGAACACATGGCATTTTTGAGAGCTGTAAATGCTTTTTGTGCATCTTCATTCGAGAAGAATGAATGTTTTTTGAGGAGTTGCATGAGGGGCTTCGCTATGCAACCATAATTGCGGACGAATTTGCGATAATAGAATGTGAGACCCAAAAATCCTCTCAAGCTCTTTTTCTTCTTCTTCTTTTTTTTTCAAAAATCTCCGAACGAAGTTTTACTCCTTCCTTAGGAATACTACAGTCACCGAATCCTCAAAATGTTAATGCTGTCAAAAGTTCTGTGAAAATCATGCTCCGGTATAGGAACCCCACACAACTACTCAGATCAGGTGGATCTGAGAGATCGGAATGGTGGAATAGATTGTTGTTGCAGATCTCATAGATCTAATAGATCGAACTGATGTCTGCTGCTGCTGCACCCTTTTGCGTGAGCAGATCTGGCTGAGATGATGCATGATCCCAAGATAAAGGGAGCTATGGTCTCGAGGAGTGTTAGGTGCTACAGATCGCAATATACATAAGGGTCTAATAGTAGTACTCGGCCCAATGTTTCAGGGCTCTAACTAAGGAGGATCAATCGTACCCTTAGCCGTACAACCCGACTACCCTATTGTACGGGCGAGTAATCTCTCCGAGTCCCGTTCTCGGTGTACTGTAGCAGCAAGACGGTTGATAGTTTATCTATGGCTAGGTTACAGAGGAGCTAGGGGGCTTTCGATATACCCAGAAGGTACGTGGAAGACAGTCCGTACGTGGTTTTGTCTAATGCGGTACTACATGAAGGGGTACCCACAGGGGTTACAAGGGAGTCCAACAAGTGTGACCACCTGTTGTATTTCCTGCATGCATGCCTCCCCAAATCCGCAGGTTTATGTGCTCAATGACAGATCCCGTGGTTTAAAGACGCCGGAACATGTCTGTAGCGAAAAAAAAAATTTGCTAAGAAATGGAGATCCCACCGGCCCTAGAAAGAGCTCTGATACCACTTGTTATGCTTTTAACCTGCAAAAGATACTTAAATACAGAATATGCGAACAAAAATACCCAGAACATAGAATAGTGAGAGTCAAGATCAAATACTTTATTATTCAGAAGTAATGTTCACTGGCCTCTTCGAGGGGGCAACCTCCAATAGAGCAAAGCTCGATTCAAAAATAAGACACACGATGCTCCTCGCAGGGACTCTCTATCCTTTATATATGACTCATAAATGTAATACCATGGATCAATACCATGGGTTTTATTAATACCATCTACGTAATACTAGGCCCATTTGCAACTAACTGTGGTCCCGTAATAAATAGCGGGTTAACCACTTACAATTATCAATATGGGCTTTATTGAATCTTTATTATGACGTGATCCCACTACATAAATAAGGGGGTTAGGGTGGGACCCTAACAACCAACTTCTTTGAATGTTTAAGGCCGTCAAGGATCTCATATGTGGAATGTGGCATGGAGAAAAAAATATTTAATCAATGATCATTTCTTGTTGGAAGTGTGCAATGGAATGACAACACTATTCTAGGAGGACTCCTAGAATTAATGGGCCTATTATGAAACCAACTCACAAAAAGATATAAAAGGTAGATGAACACCTTAGAAATAAGCCTCTTCGAGGCGGAAACCTCCTTTACATTACATAAATGAACAATTCTTCGATGATATAAATTAAAACACTTCCTTTCTATATATAGGAGTCTAAGGGGTCATATATAATCAGAGCCGACATAACAATAATAATGTAAGGGCACGATAATAACAATAGTGGGCTTCTATGGGGCACAATAATAACAATATGGGGACTACATGCGCACAAAAATATAATAAGGGGGTTATACTAATAACAATAAGGGGTTACACTAGTAGTATAAGGGCCTAACATGCCCCTCTCCTTAAAAAAGGGTTGTCCTCAACGCTTGAGTAGTTCTTGATGCTCCTGTATAAAATTATTGTCCTCCCATGTGGAATCTTCAGTGGGTAAGTTCTTCCACTTAATGAGATACTCTAAAATTGATTGATATTCTAGCTATCAGGTTCTTGTTTTTGTGACTGCTCTAGGCTCCAATATGATTTTTCCTTCCTTGTCAAGTTCTGGAAATATTGTTTGAACTGGGACCTTTTGTAACTTTTGAATGATTGGCCACACTTCTTTGTCCTTCTTCCATTCATGCCTTGTTTCGTTTATCCAATTGGGTTGGATCATAGAAATGGCGCACAACAATGCTTCCACATCCTCACCATTTTCTTACAGTATATGGTCAGATTCATTTCTTGATGCTCTAAGTGATCTTTCACTTGTTAAACATTTCTCTACTTGATATGTCCTTCTATCTTGATAATTTGAAGAGTGGTAATTCCGGCCATTTCATTACAAGATATGGTCAGAGTCATTTCTTCTTTCTTGATGTGGTCTTTCAGTTCTTGAACCTTTTTCTTCTTGATATGTCCTTTTATCTTGAGAGTTCAAGGAGTAGTAATTATTTCTAATGCTTTACAAGATATGGTTGGATTCATTTCTTCTTTCTCTAGTGTTGGTTCCTAGTGTATATACTCTTCTTTGGACTTTTCTTGATCCTTTTCTTCCTCCTCTCCACAATCAATGTAAAATAATTTATTCTCAACACACTTATGATCTTTAATGTATTTTTTATCACAATTGTAACAAAGCCCTTTTTCTCTTTTTTCTTCCAATTTTTGTGGTGTAACCCTTGTAAGTTGTGGAAGGCTAGGAGAAACAACACTTCAATATTTATAGTTGTAAATGGTAGACTTCCTTGTTTCCATAATTTTTCCTTCCACTTTGTAACAAGGCCCTTTTGCTCTTTTTTCTTCCAATTTTTGTGGTGTTGCTCTTTGTATCCTCATAATGTGTTATAATTTCCTCCATGAAAATTGACCACATAACAAGTGGTTTACGAGAACAAAGCTGTTATGTACCTAGGGGGGGTAATATGGGGTACCGAGGGAGGTACCCAAGGTAATAATGTAATAATGGAATGGGTCATAGTAATAAATAAGGTGGTTAACCCATGTCATGTAATGGACCACAAGTAGTTAATAATAATGTAATGGGCCCATGGTATTAGTTGATAGTATGAGTAAACCATGGTAATGATGCATGGTATTTTATGTATGAGGCCTATATAGAGGTTAGAGACTCCACATGGAGAGATATGAAGAGAAGTATTCTTGTATGAATGGGTTGTGGAGTATTCTCCTTCCTTAAGGAGTGAATATATGGTGTTGCCCTACCTTAAGGGTTTTGATAATAAAAAAGATTTCTATCTATTCAGATCTTGTTATTCTTGGGTTTATTTATATTTTCATATATTTCCGGGTTAGATCTACAACAAGTGGTATCGGAGCACTTTCTTGGGCAAACCGTGGAGAAATTTTTTTTATTTTTTGCAGGGATTTTTTTTTGTGGCGAATTTGCAGATCAGATATGTACGTTTTGATGCCAGATATGTAGAATCTAATTACATATCTATATTCCTTGTGAAAAAATACCAAAATTCAAAAAAAAAATTTGTTGAATCGGAGTCCGAATTAAGGAGATATCGCTGATTTAAAAATAAGTGGGGTTGCAGACAATTTTCAAGGCAGGGAGTTTTA
This sequence comes from Pinus taeda, assembly GCA_000404065.3. NCBI lineage: Eukaryota > Viridiplantae > Streptophyta > Pinopsida > Pinales > Pinaceae > Pinus > Pinus taeda. The sequence goes on from APFE030269809.1 coordinate 107,000, forward strand.
CAGCGCATATCTAGAAGTCCTGGTGCTAGATATGCAAGATCTAATTGTAGATCTAGAATCTTTGTGAAAAACCACATGATTTCAAGAAAGAAATCAGTCGAATCGGAGTCCGGATGAGAGAGATATCGGTGAATTAAAATCAGCTCTTTTTTGTAGAAATTTTGGGTGACGGCGGGAGAGTAGTAGCGCAGATCTGAAATTTCAAGTGCTTGGATCAAGATTTCTACCACATGGGCAGATGCAGAGTGGTTGTTCCATTTCTAAAAACAGGTTATAATAGATATTCTGAGCAATATTGACGGATCTGTGACCATTTCAATTTTTCACCAATATTTATGTGATGGTGGGCCTAGATCGGAATTCGAGGGAGTTGTATATATTTGACGGTTCTCACCCGTCCGCATGGCTAGCACAAATGGACCAGTATTTCAAATTGAATCGTCTCCAAGATGATTGGACTAAGCTGAGAGTGGGGACCATGTACTTAGACAATGAACGATGGCAATGGGCGGAATGGCATCAACGTCGTAATGGACCTTTTGCGAGTTGGGCCCAATTTGCCAAAGCTCTTATAGAGTGCTTTGACCGTAAATGAAATCTTGTGCATAAGCACACACAGACAGACACACAGCATAGCAAAGCTGTTATTTTTACAGGAAAGAAGGAAACCAAGGAACCAAAAGGGTTATTTTTTGCTAGTATCTCGGTATTGCAGGTTCATGGATTGATTCAGAAGGAGAAAATCATTGTGTCTATCAATTCAAGTTGCAAACAAAATCTTATAAATGTCAACTTGGCAAAGAAATTTCAAGTCCCAGCAAAACAAATTGAACATACATAGGTTGATAGTGAGGATGTTCAAGTGTACAAGGATTTGAAGATTTCTATGGATAAATATGTGTTGCATGGTGATTTTTATGCCTGAGAGATGGATAATATGGATGTTGTTTTGGGATATCCTTGGATGGAATCTGTGGGTACTATCAATATTAATGTGCAGAAGAAATTCCTGAAGCTATGGTATAAAAACAAGAAAATTACATTACAGGATATTTCCATCCATAAACAGGTAGAGCACATGGAGGCTGAAGCAGAAGATGTTCAAGGGACTGACATATCAGATGACGAGCCTTTGATGATCGACAATCAAACACAAACAGAGGCTGCAGAAGAAAAGGTTACCGGTGATGATACATCAGAGGAAGGCTCAGTGGCTGATGTTATATTGAAAAAGAAGACACCACAACAGGCCGTACAGCAGGGTGAAGTCAAGCAAAAGTCATCATGGGTTAAAACTTCAACATATCATCACCCACATCACCCCGCAAGACAATCGTCAAGATGGCAACCAAAGAGTCACATGACGGATACAAAGGAGAGACGATCCACCTACTACACCTCAACACAGAAGAGATGCCACAATCAACTTCCATCTCAAGCAAGTGAGGCACCAGTGAGATCGAGGGTTCACCTTTCTCTTGGATGGCTAGATGCACATGCTTGGTATTAATGAACTACTCTTTTGAGTAGATCTTATTATTTGTATTCTTCTCATGTTTCGGGGATGAAACATGCTAAGGGGGGTGGAATGTTATGTACCTGGGGGGCGTAATATGGGGTACCGAGGGAGGTACCCAAGGTAATAATGTAATAATGGAATGGGCCATATTAATAAATAAGGTGGTTAACCCATGTCATGTAAGGGACCACAAGTAGTTAATAATAATGTAATGGGCCCATGGTATTAGTTGATAGTATGAGTAAACCATGGTAATGATGCATGGTATTGTATGTATGAGGCCTATATAGAGGCTAGAGACTCCACATGGAGAGATATGAAGAGAAGTATTCTTGTATGAATGGGTTGTGGAGTATTCTCCTTCTTTAAGGAGTGAATGTATGGTGTTGCCCTACCTTAAGGGTTTTGATAATAAAGAATATTTCTATCTATTCAGATCTTGTTATTCTTGGGTTTATTTATATTTTCATATATTTCCGAGTTAGATCTATCTATTCAAATCTTGGCCTTTTAGTTCTTGAACCTTTTTCTTCTTGATATATCATTTTATCTTAAGAGTTCAAGGAGTATTAGTTATTTCTAATGCTTTACAAGATATGGTTGGATTCATTTCTTCTTTCTCTAGTGTTGGTTCCTAGTGTATATACTCTTCTTTGGACTTTTCTTCATCCTTTTCTTCCTCCTCTCCACAATCAATGTAAAATAATTTATTCTCAACACATTTATGATCTTTAATGTATTTTTTATCACAATTGTAACAAAGCCCTTTTTCTCTTTTTTCTTCCAATTTTTGTGGTGTAACCCTTGTAAGTTGTGGAAGGCTAGGAGAAACAACACTTCCATATTTATAGTTGTAAGGGGTAGACTTCCTTGTTTCCATAATTTTTCCTTCCACTTTGTAACAAGGCCCTTGTGCTCTTTTCTCTTCAAATTTTTGTGGTGTTGCTCTTTGTATCCTCATAATGTGCTCTAATTTCCTCCATGAAAATTGACCACATAACAAGTGGTTTACGAGAACAAAGCCCTTTATACCATAAAAATCGATCTTGTTCTAAATATGAAGATCCAATAAATACCTTTTGTAACAGTGGAACACCATGTATATCAAAATATTTCTCCATCTGTAGTATCCAATTTACCGGATCCTTGCCATCAAACTTCCTCATCTAAATTTTTCTTGATTTTAGGAGCCCGAACATGAAAAAATTGTAACTCTGTAATTTCAGGTCTCCAAGTTTTCAAAATTCTTCCTACGGTTGATCTCCGAGTTCTCTTTCTAACCCCATAAGTCTGATTAGAATTTGATTATCCAAGAAAGAGTTATGCGAAATCTCCCATGGTGACCTGATTATAGACTAGTTTAGTAGAGCAAAATTGTATGACATGCCACGTCTCACTGTTTTGACCTTAGTACATGAAGCTGATATACAAAAAACTACATGAAGTCCTTTTTCTGTAACTTCTTATGAAAATTCAATCTGATGCTTAGGGAGAAAGTTATGACAATTTTCCCAAGGTAACTTGTTTCAAATGTAATTCAGGGGTCTGCAAAAACCCTAACTTCCTCAGATTATATCTCCAAAAATATAGTGAGACAGGATCTAAAGTTCGGAGCTGAGGTTCAGATTGATTGCGTCTCAAATCAGGTTTTTGTTTAGCTTCTAAAACATTATAGAGAAAGCGTTATCACGAACATTCCACAATGACCTGTTTTAGATGAAATTCTCGAGCTTGCAAAAACTCTAAGTTCAGGACATCATATCTCTGAAAATATAGCAAGACAAGATATAATATTTGGTCACGAGGATTAGTATGATTTCATCTCAAATGGTTTTTTTTTTTCCCATTTGAAACGTTTCATAAAAAAGGTTATAGCGAAAATTCCATGATGATCTGTTTGGAGTAGCGAAACCCTAGAATTCAAAGCTCTAATACTAAATTTTATGAAACCAACTCACACAAAGATAGAAAAGGTAGATGAAAGTCTTAGAAATAAGACTATTTGATGGGGAAACCTCCTTTACATTACACAAATGAACAATTCTTCGATGATACAAATGAAAGGACTTCCTTTCTATATATAGGAGTCTAAGGGGTCATAATATAATCAAAGTCGACATAACAATAATAATGTAAGCGCACCATAATAATAATAGTGGGCTTCTATGGGGCACAATAATAACAATATGGGAACTAAATGGGCATAGCAATATAATAAGGGGGTTGTACTGATAACAATAAACGGTTACACTAGTAGTATAGGGACCTAACAGGCCCAAACTCTCCTCTTTATCTAACACTCTCCTAATCAAAGAATCGTTTCACTAGTGGCCCATTAATGGTAATCCCATCTCCCTCAGTATCACTATCACTCTTGGAAGGTGAAATCTCCAACCTATGTAAGGACTCCTTGTTATGAGCATAAACTTCTCCAACTAGTTCTGGCTACTAGATATATGGCAACGCAAATGGATGATTACATTTTGCAATGGGGGTATGTCCTTGTTACACATCATTTTCTCACTGTTCCTGCACTCCTCATTCCACGATCCTGGAGGACCTCTACAGTCAACCCTATATTTTTATCCATCATGAGGAAACTCCCATTGTGTCCCTCTTCATGAGAAGAAAAATTCTGTTTTGCATCATTTACCAAGAATCTTCCTCTTACTCCAGTTTACAAGACTGATGCTAATGACACATTTCATCCTCACGTCAATTTGTAGAGATTAAAATTAGGACTATTGTCGTACAGTGCTACTGAGCCTTTCCTCAGTCACATCGATCTTCTTTTGGCAAGTTTTTTAAATATGGAGTCAAAGCTTCTAAGTCTAGAAGCTTCGTAACGGAAGTCTGGTAAATGGTTGGGCTGGATGGAGCCGAGGAAGCCAGTTTGGGCTCCTTTCCCCTATTAGGATGGAACCAACCCAAGAGATAAAGTCTTCTCCCATGATAAGAGGAACCACCTCCCCTCTATATAAGCTATATAAACCCATCCTTTTACAAGCTTCACTACGTTGGAGTATTGGTAATTTTGGAGCTTGAATAATCACCAAGACATCTATAGATTGTAGCTCTCTAGTTGATGGTTGAGGGATAATAGTGTGTTTGGCTTGGTGTGAGACTAAAGGGAAGAGGCCTTAAAAATTCCATTATTGGGAATATCCATGACATGGTAGCAGAATGGTGGGAACCTGAATACGTCGGAGGAGACTAGCAACGTCAAGGCATTGGTTGTAATCTCTTTCTGAATTTATATTAATACAACTATTGATTGATATCCTACATTGAAGTGTTATCTTACATTTGATGGCTTAATGTTCCTTGACCTGTTAAGTAGGTTGAATACAATTTGTATGCTACCATGTTTGTTGTTTTTGTTTGTTTGCTTGTTTCAAGTATACGAAGGAAGGAAACAGAAAGTAGTTGGAGTGAGGAAGCAGGATCATCACCAAGCAGAAAAGTGTTCTAAGATATAGGCCCTCTTATTTGATTCTAGCTTAAGGAAATTTTCCATAGTTTGTTTGTTTGTGGTTAGAATCGTTCTCTTGGGCTAGAGGAATTCTTTGTGTCCACACTGAGAATTTACCTGTACCAAAAATTGGAGACTCCACTGGGGAGCCAATCCTTTTGTCTGATTGATTGTCATTTTATGGTTGTGTGAAATTTCCTAGTATCACCATTTTCCTTTAGTGTTCTCTACTTTGCCTGGTTTACTGCTATGAGTCTAAAATTTACAGTGGCAAGTCTGATTTTAACCTTTGAAATTTTTTATTTTTTTCCTTGAACCTTCAGTCATCACATTTATTTTTCTCACAGTTGTGTCGATCAATGCAAGTTTCTCAAAAATAGTCACACCAACCCTCTTCTGGTGCTTGTTGTCAGTTAAGTAGTTGTGTTGATTCCTATAGCTGAATATCAGGGTTTCCCCTTAACCATATCCAGTGTGTCTTTCCCTCTTGATTTATGCCTCTTATCTTGTTTTGAATGTGTTCTCCCTAAATGGAAAGCTCCTTTAGCTTGGTTTTTATGCTAGTTTGGTTTTCCTTTTCTTCACTTTGTTTCTTGGGTCCTTGGATGGTTTGTATCCCTAGGGCATCTAGGTCATCATCCATTCACCTGTTTCTGTGCTTAGCAAGTCAAGTTGTTAGTTAAGTTTCTCCTTGAATTTCATTTTTGGTCCTTTTTATGCCTCGATTTCCATTTAACAAGTTTGAAAATTTTTAATTCTTGATTGAGCATCTCTTTTCGGGCATAGATCACATTGCTCTCCTTGTTTTTGGTGGAGTCTATTCATCATTGGTTTTAAAGGAATTCTCTTTTGTTCTTTGCATTTGCTTGAAGTAGATTGTTTTGAAAAAATTTCATTGAAGTGTTTGTGAAAGATTTTTTTTCTCATTTCATTGAAAAATACATAATTTTAGTTTGCTGAACCAATATGTTACATTAGTTAGCATCATTGAAGACTAGAGTTGCATCGTCATTTGCATTGGAAAATAAATGAATTCTCTTTAATAGTGAAAGGACTACTTGAAGTGAATTTGATAGGAAAGATAGGAATTGGAAAGATGTTTTCACCATTTTCTTTTTAAAAACAGAAATAACGAAAGGTAATTTTTCTTTCAATTACTTGTTAGTTGCATTAAGTTTGATTTCTACTTTCATTAGTGTAAAAAAGTCATTGAATTGAAAGGGTCTTGTCTCATTTAGCTGCATATAAGAGTTTTTTTGCGAATCACAACGATAAGGCCTGAAAACTGAGAGATAATTTCAAGATAAAATTCAAAATGTATTCAATTAACCTAAGGAGCATTTGAAGCCTAACAATCACATTTACAAGGTCTAGGCTAGAGACATGTTCCAATGTCTTTAAACCTTGCAGTTGTCATTCGCTTCGGCACTAGACAACGCTAGTACAGAGTTGTGCTCCCTATACCATCGTGTATATAAAAGGAGACCCCACTAGGTTACAATCGTTTATCCATAGGAAGCCGAGTCTGCCGCCTTGTAAAGGTGATACATTGAACACAACATTCAGGATGATTGTCTCCCTATACTTCTCGGTTTACCGGGAAGTATTCTGCAGTTCACGATTACCTTGTAATCATTTTTGCCTAGATCATCCTGAGTAGTCATTTTGATATTTTTGACTCCCTAAATATAAAATATCATCCGAACTCTTGTCCTTTGAAGCTCATTTCGAACCGAAAGTGATAGAGTCACCTTTTCTTCTTTTTCGAGTCTTAAAACATGAAAGAGCACTAGCTTGTTTTTCGTCTTAAATTTTATTTCCCATGATCATATAACATTCTTGTTATCCTTCTTCCAAACCACATCATGAGAATACCTTTAAATACATTTTAAAGCCTTGGAATAAATCTCTCTATTCTACTTAATTGAGATAAAATCATTATGGTTGAACCATCAGGTTCGTCTAGTTCCTCTTCCTCTCCTCTGTCTCAAAGGTCATCTAAGGAGCCCTTTCCTTAATTTCCATAGTCACTTGAGGACCAAGGTGATGAACTTGAAATTGTTCTAAGCATTCAACCTTTGTCATCTCGTCCTCCCCCTCCATCAAATACTGGTTCACTTTCTGACATTACGCCAGAATCTCTACATAATCCTATCTAGACTCCCAAGAGTCCTCCAACTTCTGAAGGTTGGCTTGGATTGGTTGTTTATCCTCTGAATCCTTTGTTCAATCCTGTTGTGATATCACTGCAGCATCCATACAGCCCATGCGATCAACCAGGTATTCCTTTGGAATTATCCTCTCAAACATCTTCAGTAGTCCATCGTCGCCTATTCTCACCCATGGAATCAGAAGGCAAAGTCCCAATCTCCTCTCCGGGTCACTCAAAGGTTTCCACTCCATGCATAGTCAAGGAGAAGGAATATCATTTACTTCGTGAACGTTTACCTTACAGGGGAAGCATTTTGACGAGTGTTCATCCTGAGTTACCATGTAATTACTTGACTTTGGATTAGTTGGTTTCAAGTACGCCTACTGCCTTATCACTATATCACAACCCTGTCTAGGCATCTTGCACTATGCCTACCTCATGTCTATTCATTCAGAACCCAACCTATCAACTGGTGGTGAATTTTGCAGTTAGTTTAGTTCAAGTGCAACCGACCGTTTTGAATCCACTTGTTTTGTCGGTCCAAGTAACTTGTCTTGTTCAATGGATAGTCTTGATTCATGTCTCTGTCAGTTATTCGATCCCTCCAATAAGTGCACAAGGTCTCCCACCGCTTGGCGGGGAAAGTCTAAATATTTCTATGATGTCTTGCACAACCAATGTGAGTGGCTCACAAGATCGCATGGTTGGAATAAACCAACCCTCTTTGGGTGCCATTCTAAACCTTCTTGGTCATGCTAGATAGAGTAAGGTCCAGTACCAACAGCTGAACCTTGTTGTTCTATTTGGGTCAAGTAACATCTAGTACTAGTAGCCTAATATGGCTCAGGTTTAGTACCAACCTCCTTATGTTCCATATGGTTCACAAGCGATGGTTAATCTGCCCTACATCCCTTAGCTTAGACCTTACGTTCAGCTTGGTCCATCCACCACGCCGAGTGGATATAGCTAGATACAGTTCAAGAACTTTCAAGGTGTCATTCCAAGAAGTGTTCAAGAACCCTTGTAGCAACAAGGACAACTTTTGTAGCAACAAGGGCAACTTTTGTTCCAGCAATGGCCAACCATGGAGCAGCAAGGATAGATAATGTTGCAGTAAGGACAATTGCAACAACTACAAGGGAATCCCTCGCAACTGTTGCAACCAAACATGCAGTCGCAAGTGCAGTATGTCCCGTAATCCTTCCAACCTCTGCCTTCACATGGTCACCCTCTGCAGCCATAGGGACAACCTTTACATCCATAAGGTTAGACCATTACAACGACAAGGTCAACCCGGGAAGCGGCAACCCTTATACTCATATCAACAGGGTCAACCTTTGTAAGGGCACGGTCACAGTCAAGTCCTGCAGTAGTGAGCATAGAATCCTTATGTCCAAGGGCAACAGGTTCAACATCCTTTTTTCTAAGGGCAACAGGTCCAAAACCCTTTTGTCCAGGGGAAACAGGATCAATACCCTTATGCTCCGGGGCATCAGGTGCAAAATACATATGTCCAAGGCCAGTAGGCTCAACAACCTTTTTAACCCATATGTTTCTTATTATTAGCCTATGGTTGGACATCTTTAAGGCTTTCAAGGTCAGAACCGTCCATACGTGCAAGGTAACCTATAGTGGGGGAAAAATCAAATTCCATATGGACCAAACCCTCCTCTATGGGGACAAAATCCTTACCAGCAGGGATGGGTCTCACCAATTGGGTTCGCTTATCGACCTCAAATGCCTTTCAATACTCAATTTCCATTCTTGGATACACTGGAATTACCATATGTGTCTAGGCTGACAAATGACATGATTCTTCTTTCACCATATTAGCCTCTAGTCCCATCAAAGATCTCGAGCGATTTTCCAAAGTTTGAAGGCAAAGTGAAGGAGGATCCATAAGCCCACGTGATGAGATATCACCTCTCATGCTCCTCAAATTCCTACATCAATGATTCCATTCATCTTCATCTTTTCCAACGAACTCTTACAGGTGTTACATCTAAGTGGTATATCGATTTCCCTGAAAATCACTGTCATGAATTTAACACTCTCGCTATGGCTTGTTGGGTTGTGTTATATTCTTTCCATGACTAGCCCACGTAGTTAACCGGGGGGTTAGAGGGGGGGCAGAGCCCGCCCTTTGCTACTCCGATTTCGTAGCGGGGGATTCACAGGGGGTTTGAGGGGTGTAGGTAACCCCACTAGATGGGGATTGGGGTAGCACCCCAGAAAAATTTGGTTTTCGAACCTATGTTAGGTTGGGCAGACCCACCTATGGTTTTGTGCATGATTTTCACACATGTTTTTGGACGTGATGGTTTTTGATCCATTTTTTTGGATGTGATGGTTTTCGGTCCATGGTATTGGATACTTTGACATGTATAAATATGTATTATAACATTGAAAGGAACATAATGAAAATTCAAGCTGTTATGTGTTATGCTCTCACATTGTTTATTTTATGTTGTTTAGAATTCGTATGCAAGTAATTTCTGTATGGGGTTAGAGGCTACATTTGGTATAGATACCCCAACACCTCAAAATCTCAGTATCCCTTAATTCCTCCTTCAGCCCCTCATTGACTCCAGCACCAAGGTACAACAGGAAATTTAGGGCAGTTGGCTCACCATGGCTTAATCAAAATCCTAGTAGAGGAAGCCCTCCATACCTTTAGACTCCCTATATCATGGGAAGTTTTCCAAAATATGACAAATGAGGATGACATAAAGGAATTAACCTATGATGTCATTCCTACTGGTAGTGAGGAGGAGGAAGAGCAAGGAGGAGAATATGAAGCCAGTGGTGACAGAGCAGAGCAAGAAAGGAAGGAGGAAGGAAAAGAAAGAGAGGGAAAAGTTGGAGAGATAGAAAAAGAGACAGAATAGGGAGAAAAGGAGGTAGAGAAGGCAGAGCAAGGAGAAGAGACTCCTAAGACTTTGGAAAGAGAAGCAACAACTACCCTCACTACCCTCAGTACTCCAGTCAAGCCAAAGTAGAAGAGGAAAAGAAAGACCTCCATGTATTTCATGGCAAGGAAGAGCACAAGAATTAAAATAGGAAAACCTCAGCCCTCTTCAAAAGTTCCCATTACCATTGAAGATCCACCATTTGCCAAGGTGAAAGAATCTCCTTCCAAGACACCTATAACGTATGAGAGGGGGACTCCTAGATCTTCTACATGGAAGGGAAAGGTAGTACTACAGGACACAAAACCAGACCTACAAGGGGCTCAGACAGTCCTATAGGAGACACTATCCAAACTACAAGAGACCCAAAAGTTCGAGAAAAAGATAGGGTAACAACCGGAGCTGAAGGGGAAGCACAAGAGCTACAAGAATCTGACCCCAATCCTAGTCTTTCCTCCTATTACAATCTACTTGACGGAGGTTGGATAATCCCATAGAAATTTGCAATTCCATTGTTTTTCAAATTCGAAAAGGAAAGAGTGAGAACACATAGGTGGATGTAGATAGCCAAATCCAAAGGAGTTGAAGATGTTGGCCACATTGGAAACAAACTTAGGGAAATGGGCAAAGAATTGAGTGCTCTCAAAGATAGAGAGCCCATTACAAGAAGCCACCTTGAAAATGAGAATGAACTACTTAGGAGGTAGTTGCAAGAGAAAGAGACTGAGCTGGCATACATGGCTAGCTTATCCATGGAATCATTACAATGCAGAACACCAGCCAAATCTTATGGCCTCTACCTAAAGGATCAATGGCTTCAATTCAAAATAAAGACTTTGGCACAAAGAGGAACAATTCATTTCCAAGACTACAAGTAGTTCATGGATTTATGTGACCAAAGCACATCGGAGGATAAGGCAGAGATGGCAGAGTTCTACCTACACAACATGGCCCTCACAGACATGAATGTGTGAGAACGCCATGCCAAGCTAGGGGATTTGCAATTAATGGCCATGGCCACATGGATGGACCATGAAGAATTGAGGGTAGCAGAAATGAAGAGATTAATAATAAAGGAGTAGAATGAGCCATTGATGATAAGAGCTAAGCCATGAAATCCTATGGCACTCATCAGCACACATAACCTTCTTTCCAATGACCCTCAGATTGCCCCTAAATATCTAGCTAGTCAGGCACATGCCATTGCACATTCTGAAGATATGAAAAGGCTACTTGGGGATGACTATGGGCACGCATGCATGAGAAGATGGAACACCCTAACCCATGCGTTGCAGATGAGAGAATCCCATTCCCCAATGAGGCTGAAGGAGGCATTGAAAAGAGTGACAATGTACAAGCACTCCATGCAAAGGATGAAGGTCAAATGGATTGGCCTCAAACTATGTCCTCCACTCCTATTAGGTATGTTCGAAGGCAGAAGAGAAGGAATAGTGGAAGCACATAAATAGAACAAGAGGGTTTTATGACCAACATGAGTAGACCACATCAGGAGCCTAGGATGCTAGGGAGGCCACCAGGGCCATAAAATATGAGGAGATTGACTAAGCTTCTCAGAGGATGAGCAACACGTTTAGTAGGGAGGTGATGATGAGCCTCATAAATGGGTAATTATTTGGGCTCATTTTACCTCCTAACCTAGTCAAATAAACCATTCTCTTAGCTTATTGTATGATTTTATGACTATATTTATGCTTATAGAGTGAGTTGAGTTAGTTATGATGCCATGTGTTCTGACATTTATTTAATGCAAATTATTGATGGATTTCAAGGTTAAAGTCAAGGATCCAGTGGACAAATGGAAACAATAACTCGAAGTAGATAGAGGAGAGGACTTATGGGAGGGAATCCCCCTCATTTATTACTCCTCACTTCGAATTCCCCTTCATTCAGCTCGGAGTACAAGCAGTCAAATCATGCACTAGAATGTAGCCAAGCAAGTGAAGGATGACTGATAGTTATCTCGAGTTTTGGGAGCCAAGCCTCCCTACTTTTAAGGCATTGGTAGCTTCAGATGTATAAGTAGGAAGGCCTAGGGCCTCACTAGGGTCATAATTTTTTTTCTTATGTAAACTCTGCTCAAATTTCGAGCTTACCATTTTGGTGATAGTTTTATGTAATCTTGCTACTTTTTTATAATGAAGATGGACTCATTTTTGAGCTAGAACTGAGTTACGTCAGAGGGCTAAAGCTCTTGGGTTAGGGCCCAATCCAATTAGAGAAGCTTCTCTTTACTTGTATTTGTATGCTTTACTTCAGTTTGTAGATTAATTTGTTGTTAGATGTATTTCTTTTATGGTTAAGAATATGTTTCTTTTGATGATTTAGTAGTTCGCTTCCATTTGCGCTTTCTGTAGCAAGTTAAGAAGCAATTAGAAAATATTCAAAAGGATAGAAACAATGCCTTGGCCTCTCTTCCTCCCTCAGGGACCATGACTTGAGGCAAAGACTCTCTTGCTCCCCCAAAAACATAGATTCTCCTCATTCATAGGAGTTTTAGTGTTTGCAACTCTTTAGTAGCCTAATAGTCTAGTTTTGCTTTGCCCCAAATATCCTTTATCATGTTTACTTCCTGATTGGCAATAGTCCTCTTTCATGCTCTCCTTTCCTACAACACTTTTTAGCATTTCCTTTCATAGATCATCGTTTAGATCATTTTAATGCAAAACTTTGTTTTTCTAGATGCACTCATTTCATTACTTGCATGGTCTTCTTAGCTGAATGTCAGTTTCTATGTAGTAGATCTCTTCCAACATTACTCTAGCCTACCAATAATCACACCCACCATCTGATCCATGCCCTATAGGTCTCTCAAACCTCACCTCCATTTTCCCCTAGATTCCTTTACTTTCCATAGAAATTCTTCCTCTCTGCTTGAGCAAATCCAATAATCTTTGTCTCTCCTGGTGATTCATGGTAGACCTTAGGTGCCCTAAAACCTCATTCCATCCTTCATCCACCTTTTTCACCCACTCTCACACCTTAAAATAGCTAGGGTTCCTCTTGTAGACCTCCTGTAGTTTCCCTGTTTTCCTCCTGTAGATTTCCTGTGTCCTCCTGTAGTTTTTCCTGCAGGCTTTCTTTTGAAGGCCGAGTTTGGGAAAAGCCTCCAGAAGGCCACCTAAGACCTCCTAAGACCTAGCCACAACATCCTACATCCTCCCAAGCTCCAAAACCACCCTCCAATGGCACCTGTTCACTGCCACACTCATACACACTAAATTAGATGCATGTGAAATTCACATAAAAACACATAAAAATCCAAAAACATGTTTTTTGTGTATTTACTCCCAAAAATAACATGGTTAGATATTTTTTACTTCCTTGAGTAGGTAATGGCATTTCTTTCATGGTGTTTTTGGCAAAAGTAGAATTAGCTTATTAAGTAGGCTTTACTAGGTTTTGCTTTACATTCCAGTCTTCTCCTTTCTACAATTAGAATAGCCTATGTAGAGTAACCTTTCTTTCCTTTCATCACAAATAGATCTTCTTCTGAAATCTATAGAATTTGGCTTGAGCTCCTAGCGATCTCGTGCAGGTTGACCAAGTCATAACTTGCAGTGAAAACTAGTACTTGTGCATAGAACATTGATGCTTCCAAGTTTGTTCTGAACTACCGGGTTTATAAAAGTAAAGTTGGCAGCCCAGGAGTTGTAACATTCGTTCTACCATACCGATGCTCACCAACCACTCACAAATAGATCACAGATCAATACACCAGTATTATTGACGTGGTTAAAACTCTCAAAGAGGGAAACAGTCAATGACTTGAGCCAATGCGGCCGCTTCAGGCAATTTATTAATAAAAGAATGAAAATTTACATAAGATTTTGTCATGAACGATCACCCTACAAATGACCCTCCATTCTCTTTACATAGATATCATGGATCAATCGGGTGTTAAGCCGAGGATCAAGTGTCAGTAATACCGAGGAGAGAATGAACTATTGGATCACTTCATGTCTAGAACATATCGTGACCGTCAGATTGTAAGTTACAAAAGTACATAGTAAAGAAACACACTTTACCTAACTCTACACTAGACCAATTTATACTCAAATATTTCCTCTGTGTTGGAATATCCTAACAATAAACTCTAAAATAAACATGGTTGACCATGGTTGATTGCCATATTAACATAATCCTTTTATTGAGTTGAGGCTTCTGTGATCCATATCAATGTTGAGAAGATTTTTCGGCGAAATCATATCATGATATATTAACCTAAATAACCTTAAAATAATATATTTGATAAGATATTCCCTTTTCTTCTAAGTTTGACCCTTATTAGGTTAAATTTTTAATCTTTCTTATAAATTCCTCTATTATTAATAAGATTAATTTAAACTTATACAACTTTAACATTAATAATATATATATTATTTTATACTCCTTAATTATGTGGAGTTAAAACAAAGATTTAGTTAATGAGTAATATAATATAATTAAATAGGCTTCCAAGAATGGTTAAATTAAATTTACTCTAACTTACCAATTAACTGAACCTTCTTGATTTATTTTAAACTATTAAATTTAATAATAAAATTAACCAAACTAACTTTCCCTATCCATATCCCTCGGTCGTAGTACAGATTCCTCGTCAAACCTAGCCATTTCATGGTAAAATGTAGTTCTTCTTGGTCCAATATAGTCATTGGATGATCTAATCTCTATATTTAATTTGTTGCCTTAGTGTGATTCTTCAACTTGTCCTCATGATGAACCACACTAGTTGGTTTGAAACGCGTCGACAAATATATCATGATGTGATTTCATTGAAAAATATTCTCAACAAAGATAATCCTTCATAATTTGATGTTGGACCATAGTTGACCATGATTTATTTTCCTATTAGGACAATTTTTGTCCCAATGCAACATAGGACCATGATTGACCATGGATGATTTTCATATTGAGATAGTATTTATGTTAATAAAAATATTATTAAAGATTATTATGTTAATAAAAATATTATTAATATTATAACCTCAAGGGAATAATAAACCCAAGTGTCACGTGGAATGAGTCGATCTTGCGGACAAGATAGACCTTCCAAGAATCTAAAGATGACCTAATGACACGAAAACCAACCAAACACTATCTTTCTCTAAATGTGCTTTTATAAATAATGGAAAACAAGTGTGTTTAAGGCCTACCTTATGTCCAACGCAA
>APFE030269811.1:2206-21024 GCA_000404065.3 Pinus taeda
GGAGTTCGAATTGGAACTCTGTACAAGCTGCAAGGTAGCACTGTTGTTGATGGGAGCAATAGTTCTATGGTTCCTGAAAATGGAGCAGAAAATTTAGTGGTCTCTAGAGAGAAGACCATGCTGTGGCATCAAAAGGCTTGGACATATTGGAGAGAAGGGCCTTCGAATACTTCATGGTAAAGGTATGGTAGAAGGTATGAGTAATAGCTCTCTGGATTTTGATTTCTGTGAAAATTGTGTATATGGGAAGCAGAATCGGGTGAGTTTCCCCTCTGGGGGTAAGAGGACGAAACAAATATTAGAGCTTGTGCACAGTGATGTGTTTGGACCTGTGAAAGTTCCATCACTGGGTAAGTATGTGTACTATGTATCATTTATATATGACTTCTCAAGGAATACATGGATATATTTCCTTAAGAAGAAATCTGAAGTCTTCAACAGGTTTAAAGAATTTAAAGCTCTGGTGGAAAACTAGACAGAGAAGAAGATAAAGGTGCTGAGGTCGGATAACGGTGGAGAGTTTTGTAGCAAGGAATTTGAAGAATTTTTTAAGAAGTGTGGTATAGCATGACAGAAGACTACTCCATGCAAACCTGAGAAAAATGGAGTTGCAGAAATAATGAACAAGACGTTGATGGAAATGGCAAGAGGCATGTTTAGTGGTGTCGGGTTAGGGCATAAATTCTGGGTAGAGGCAGTGGAGACAACATTTTACCTAGTCAATAGATCACCTTCATTAGCGTTGGAGGATAAGACTCCATAAGAGGTATGTACTGGTAAGAAACCCTCTCTTTCACATATGAGGGTATTTGGGTGTGATGCATATGTACATGTTCCAAAGGAGAAAAGAACCAAGTTGGATAGTAAATCTGAAAAGTGCATCTTTACTAAGTATAAGGATAGTTTAAAGGGTTATAAGCTTTGGAGCCCAGTAACAAGGAAGGTTGTGTACATCCGAGATGTGGTGTTCAGAGTGGTGAAATCTTTTATCAAACATGAAGTCCAACCAAAGGAACCTGGGAAGATAGAGTTTGAGTTTAAGGAGGAAGAATCAAACTCTGCAGCAGAATAGGAATCAGAAGATGAAGAACCACAAACTTTGGGTGTGAAAAGATCAGTTCGAGAAAGAAGGCAGCCAAAAAGGTATATTCTATCTGATTTCTGTTCAAATTTTGCTTTATCTATTACTGATGATGATCCCAAAATTGTGAAGGAAGCAATATATTCAGAGGATGGAAAACTCTAGAAAGAAGCCATGGTTGAGGAAATGGCATCTTTGCACAAAAACGAGGCTTGGGATCCGATGGAGTTGTTGGCTGGAAGGAAAACCATTGGTAGAAAATGGGTGTTCAAGAAGAAGATGAATGCAGAAGGAAAGGTGGAGAAATACAAAGCTCAGTTGGTAGAAAAAGGTTATTCGCAAGTGCCAGGAATTTATTTTGGTGATATTTTTTCTCCTATTGCCAAGGTAGCTTCTATTAGATTACTTTTATCTGTTCCTGTTGCTTTTTATTTTGAGGTAGAATAGATGGATGTGAAGACAACATTTCTTCATGGGGATCTAGAAGAGGAGATATATATGAAGCAACCTAAAGGCTTTGCAGTGAAGGGTAAGAAAGAACTTGTATGCAAGTTAAAGAAGTCTCTTTATGGGCTAAAACAGTCACCTAGGATGTGGTATCAAAAAATTGATACATTTATAGGGGGAATTGGCTTCACCAGAAGCAAAGCAGACCACTGTTTGTATTTTTAATTAATTGGTCACCGTGTTATTTATCTGGTCTTATATGTGGATGACATGTTGCTAGTTAGAAATGACAAAGAAATTATCCAAGATTTGAAGACCCAATTTTCCTCCAATTCGACATGAAAGATCGTGGTGCTACAAACTATATTTTGGGCATGGAAATTAAAAGAGATTAGGAAAATTGGAAGATCTGGTTAAACCAAACGAAGTATGTTGAGATAAATTGCAGAGGTTTAATATGCAGGATGGTAAACAGGTGAAGGTTCCTATTCTTGTAGGTGTAAATCTATCTGCTGAATAGTGTCCCAAGACACAATAAGAGGAAGAGGACATGTCCCATGTTCCATATCCAAGTGTAGCTTTATGTATGTGATGGTCTGTACTAGAGTAGACATTACACATGCAGTGGGAATATTGAGCCGGTTTATGTCAAAACCAGGGAAGGAGCATTGGATAATAGTGAAGTAGGTTTTCAGGTATTTGTGTGGTGCTTGTGATTATTATTTGTGCTACCAAGGAAGAACAAGAATGGACAGAGTTTTGGATATTCGTGGCTTTGTTAATGTAGACTGGGCTAGAGATTTGGATCAGAGAAGATCTACAAGTGGGTATGTGTTTAACCTATTTAGAGGTGCAGTCATTTGGATGAGTAAGAAACAATCTATAGTGGAATTATCAAATATAGAGGCAGAATACATGGCAACCACTCATGCAAGCAAGGAAGCAGTTTGGTTGTAGAGATTGTGTTCAATTATGGGGTTAGTATGGGGATTGTGTTCAAGTTTGGTTGCAGAGATTGTGTTCTCTTGGTGTAGAGAAACAATGGGCATCTCAGGGCTAGGTAAATGACTAAGCTCTCTTTTGGCCCCCTATAGAAAGAAAACAACAAGTGTGAGAATTTTGGGTTGTGTTGTATTCTTTCCACAACTAGCCCATGTAGTTTAAGAGGGGGTCAGAGGGGGGGGCGGCAACCCCCCTTGTCTGGGGGGTTTGAGGGGGGCAGGTATCCCCCCTCTACGGGGTCCACGGTAGTGCCCCGGGGAAATTTTTTTTGGACCCTATATTAGGTTGGGTGGACCTACCTATGGTTTTGTGCATGGTTTTCACACATGCTTTTGGACGCGATGGTTTTTGGTCCATGGTTTTGGACACGATGGTTTTTGGTCCATGGTATTGGATGCTTCAGCATGTATAAATATGTATTGTAACATTGAAAGGAACATAATGAAAAATTAAGATGGTAGTCCCAATTTTGGGATCTAGGGGAAAATCTCTGTGTATATGTGTTTTATGTGTTATGCTCTCACATTGTTTATTTTCTGTGTTTTAGAATTCGTATGCAGGTAATTTTTGTATGGGGTTAAAACCTACATTTTTTATAATGATGAGAAGGAGTTCAAAGGATGTTGATTGATCCAATTGAAGGCCCATTGACCAGATACGACAAAATGGCCTATAACAAATAGATGTAAGAAACTACATATTTCGTTGAAGTTGAAGAAGTGTATTTTCTACTTATCAATGGGAATTCTTCTTGGGAATGTGGTATGTAAACAAGGACTTCTAGTAAATCTAGTAAAGATCATTGTGATAGTAAACCTATCGCCTACAATATTAGTGTAGAAATTGCATGTGACAATGGGGCATAGTGGGTATTATAGAAAATGTATTCATGGATATGCACAAATCACAACACCACTAGAGAGGATACTTAATAAGGACTCTAAATTTGAATGGATTGAAGAGTGTTAGTAGGTGTTGGATACAATAAAGGAAAAATTACTCTTTGTGTCTGATAGCCTTGATGGAAAATGGCCCAAAAATGGATCCAAATATGCTACAAAATGCTCCAAAAGTCTCCAAATTTGCTTAAGACCATCCGAAGATCGAAACAAGTGCAGGAGGAGATCCCTTAAAATGGAGGAAAAACAATATCGAGAGGATAAAAACACTTGAAAACCATAAAAAACCATGTATCAGAAGGCTTAAACTAAAGAAAGAACAGTAGCCATTAGATCTAGCTAATCAACAGCCAAGATCTAAGCGACAAATCACAATCAGTGGATCTGATCGACGGGCAGTGGTAATCGGTGCAAGACACCCCCGATCAGCAATCTCTGACGATCGGATTGGTGGGTCGCATTGGTGGAGGAAAATTAGCATAGATAGTATGGAATGAGTGATTGAGATCGACGATTAAATGTGGAACATCGATCGCGCACGTAGATCGACAGCCCACATCACATCAGTAGGTTGCAATCGGAGAAACCTTAAGGAGCGGTGCCGATGCAATAAGTCTCGGACCTGGTGGTATTATAAGTGTTATTTAATAATATTTCAAGTCCGTGGGTAAGCCTTTTTCAATGTATTTTTTTGTATTTTCATTATATAACGAAATACAAAGGGAAGCTTGGCAACGCCGATTGTGATGAGTCCTAGACCCAAAAGGGTTCGGGAATGAAATATATAATATTTTAGGTTCGTAAGGAAGCTGATTTTTAATGCATTTTCTATGTATTTTTTTATTTAATGAAATACAAAGGGAACATGGGAGCAGCGCCGATGCGACATTACAGACCCGAAAGGGTTTATTAATGCTGTTGAACATCATTTCAAGTCTGATAAAGAGAGATTTTCACATTTTAATGTATTTTCAATATAAAGGGAAAATCACAAAACCAGCAGGGTTTTGGGAGAGACAAAAGTGATAAGTGGTTTAGGCCGAGCTTCGCTTGATGCCATACAATGATTGCCACATGTCCAAAATGAAGAGGGAGAAAACCACCCTTTTCGGGCAGTTAACTCCAGTACAAAAGAGCCACCCAAAATGGATCACAACCATTGGATCTAGAACTCTCAGATCAATGGTGGAGATGTGATATTACTACAAAGGTAGACATAATAGGAAGATAGGCCATGATTAAGGACTTTTGAGGTCCAGAAGAACAAAGCTTGGCAATATTTTTACAAGGTTGTTGTGTTTTCTGTATTAAATAGAAAACAATCATTATAAATGTTTAAAAGATAACATAGGCCCGAATACCCATTCTATCACATAACAGACGCCGGGAATAAATGCCAGGGAACAAAGTCCGAGAAGCAGTCATGGAGTAGCATAGTACAACACAGCACACACAACACATCCAAACAAACAGAATGGTCATGGAGCAAATAGTGCAGCTTGCCCAAAACAAACAAAAACATCATTGGGCATCGACAATGCTCAGCCCAAAAACAACATAATGGATTACGGGGAAACTCCGGCACAAGAGAACTCTTTGCCAGCATAAAAAATCACCTGAATGTGGTTACTCTTCTGTCAAAAGAAGGAATCTCCGAAGCCCATGCTTGCCTAGTTAGGGCATCAATCAGTTAACAAGACATATAAGATAGATTAAGACTCTGAGCCTTTGAGAGCTCAGGAGCATTGTAAAAGGCCTATAAAAGGATGAAAACTAAATGTAACAAGGGTTAAACTTTTGGAGACTGTGGAGACTCTACTCCTCTAGCTTCTCATCTCCAGTCCAACAATATAAGCTTCTTTTGTTGTTACATGTCCAATTCCCATTTTCTCTATTGTTCTATGCTTGCACTTGAATATGTTATTCATGTTTTCTATTGTGTCTAATGCTAGATAACTATCATCTTATCTCTACATTGATAAATTAGATTTGCAAGTTTAATTTACTTCCTGTAGCTGGCCATTCATGTGTGCTTATGTATGCATTTTCTGGTACAGTCAGTATTCTCCATCTATGCATTGAATCTATAAACTATTGAGCATTAGTGGTCTAAAGCCCTGTATTGTTGAGGGTGTTCATGCATGTCTTTAGTGAGAATAGAGCTGAAATGGTTATCTGACATGATCCAAACCATCATCCATTCCAATAATTCAGAGAACAATATTGAAGATTATATGTTACCAAGCATCTCCGAGCTGCAACCTAGGAGAGTTTCCTGGAGTGATAACATAATTGGTGCTATTACCAGGGAGAGGAACTTGAAGCTCAGCTTCCCTGGGAAATGACACAAATCAAACTTTGATGATAAACAAATTCTGGGCACATTTTTGGTTTTAATCATCTATCTGCCAACTCTACTAGAGGTCGAACCTCTTGGTGAATCCACTTCATAGTTCTGGCTCAGTTTGTGAGGCATACTCAGAGAAATCCTCAGAAGTCACAAGCTGACCCATTACCTGACCCTAAAAAAATCATCAAAGAAAGAAAGGTATTGCAGAAAGGAGCATCAGGTTCAGGTAAACCTAAACAATATCCTATATCTCTTCAAGAAAATCCTACAATAGAGAAAATACATGTTGAAAGTATAGCATCTAATACTAGCAATGAAGAAAAACTCTTAGCAATTCATAAAGCTCCTTATTCTTTAGGTTTTCCTTTTGTTGTAAGCCTAAAGGAAACCTCACCTCCTATCCATCATGCTCCTTTAGTCTTATCAGTCACTCCTCATCCCTCTATCATTCAAACTACCAGTACTCTTTTAACCACCATAGCTATGGCAGGTCCACAAGCACCTAACAAAATGGAAAGAATCATAGCTATTAGGTATGGACCTCTAATACTGCCCACTCCTTTGAATGCCATGCCTACTGGATAATATTAGAAATATAGGCCTAATTTCACTAGGACTGAAGGTGTTACTGCTGAAGAACATATTGAGTCATTCTATAGCTATGTTGATAACCTAGACATTAGTAAAGATGACGTGTGGATGAGAGTCTTTGTCCAAAGCCTAGATGGAGAGGCTAGAAAATGGTTCAAAGAACTAACCCCAAGATCTATATAAGATATTGAAGCTTTAGATGATGCATTCCTAAAGTATTGGGGGGATAAGAAGGATCTCCTCTACTACCACACTGAGTTTGAGAACTTAAAGAGGGAAAATGGTGAGTTGTTGTCTGATTTTAATAAGAGGTTTAATCGTATGTACAACAAGATACCAGCTGAAGTAAAACCCACTACTACCTCTGCTAAACTCACCTATTCCAATGCTTTTGATTCTGATTTCTGCCTACTATTGAGGGAGAGGCAATGTGCTACTTTTGTTAGCATGCATGATGCATCCTTCGAAGTGGAATCAAACATCATGGCTGCAGAGAAGCTCAAGGGAAATGTTGATAGAAGAAGACAGAGGGGTGAGCCTTCAGCATTTTCAAATCCCAAGATAGATAAAATGACCAAAATGATAGATTCACTAGCCTCTAAAATCTCCAAATTAAAATTTGAGCAGCACCCTGGGAAAGGAAGAGTTCCTAATACCTTTGCTCCTTGAAATCCAAATCCAAATCCATATAGAAGAACTAATGAGTAGTTGCAGATTTTGCAAAGAAGAAAAAATGTGAATGGAGACCAAAGGGTGAAGACCCCTTTCTAGAATGTAGTCATGGAAGAATAGTAGTTTGAAGAAAATGATGAGATCGATTGTTTGGAAGACAAAGGCAATGCCTCCTTTTTGACCTCAGCTGCCTATGAAAAGTCATTATTTAATGACCAGATTAAACAAGAATTGGATGGTGAAGCTGTTTTACAAAATGAAGATCAACACAGATATAATATGAGGTTGAAGATGAATAATGCCAAGGAAAATCCCATTCAAAGAGTTGTTGTCCCTCCAATACAACAAGCTAATAAGTAGAAGCAACCGGAAGTTGATCCCATCATCCTCAAAGCTCTAGTTCATGAGGTAAGAGTCCTTGACAAGTCTACTTCTCCTTTCAGTTTTCAATCAGAAATTCAGAAGCTAAGAATACCTATGCCCCTGATTGAACTAGTGAAGAATGAGTCCTTCAAAAGATTCATCCTTGAGGCCCTTGAGCCTAAAGCCATCCAAGCTTCCATTGACTATGTAAATCTACAAGATGACAAACTAGTTGTTATTCTCAGCCCAATGATTGAAAACTGTCAAGACAAATCCCCATCATTCTATGTCTCTCTGACTATTCATGAAAAAGGTCCTTCAAAACTACCTTCTAGACACTGGATCCAGCCATAATCTAATTCCCAAGGCTGTCATGCATGAGTTGGGCCTTGACCTCACTAAGCTTTATCATGACCTGTTTTCTTTTGACTCTAGAAAAGTGAAATGTCTAGGATTAATCAAGGACCTAGCCATCACTTTGTCTGAGTTTCCCATGAAAGGCATGATGATGGATATTGTGGTAGCATATATACCCCCCAAGTTTGGCATATTACTTTCCAAAGGCTGGATCAAGAGATTAGGTGGAACATTGCAAAATTATCTGTCCTATGCTACTGTCCCAGTTTTTGGAGGTGAAAATAGGAGAATATACAGAGAAGCTCAGTTGGCTTATATCATCAGTGATGAGATGAATCCCACTAATCATCCCATATATGCTGTAAACACTGATTTTGGAGCTTGTATCCTTCATATTGAAGAATATCAGATGCCCTTCACTCAGCTTAAGAAACTAGTTTGCCAGATCACAGAGGAAGAAGGCCCACAGATTTGGGACATGTTCTTTGATGGAGCTTGCACTAAGGAAGTTGCAGGGGCATGTGTAGTCCTCGTGTCCCCCACACAGGAATACATTCAATTATATTTCAAATTAACCTTTCAGGCCACAAATAACATAGTAGAGTATGAAGCTTTGATTTTGGGCTTAAGCGCTGCTAAAGAAATGGGTATCAAAGGCCTGAAAGTGTTTGGAGATGCAGACCTCATCATTCAGCAGGTCAATAAAACGTTCCAAGCAAAGCATCCAAGGCTAAAAGCATACAAAGAAGAGGTATGGAGGCTCAAGGATTCTTTTAATAATTTCAGCATTTCTTATATTCCGAGAATGAAGAACTAGCTTATTGACTCCCTTGCTGTGTTTGCTAGCTTTTTTATTCCTCCTTTGCCTCCTAAATTGACGTATGAAGTTTAGGTAAAATATAGATTGTCTCTGCCTGACAATGTCAAATACTAGAAGGTTTTTGAAGACGATGAGGAAATTAACAGGTTTTTACAAGTCGTTGAGGAATTTTCTGAAACACACATCGACCAAGAAAATGAAACCATGGAAGAATGTTGCCAGTCCAAGCTAAAGGATGAGATTGATAGAGGAAGCATTGTCCAGTTGCCTAGTAACCATATACCCAAGGGATTGGTGCCTCTAGAGAAGTTGTTCGATCACAACGATGTGCCTTATAAGCCTTCCAATAAAGGAAATGAGTCTGTTGTTTGTAAACATAATATAGGGAGCCTAGCCCATTCGAAATACATCAATTTATCTATTCATTGGTCTTCTACCCAGAATTCCAAGTATTGCACCCTCATGAAACAATTCACTGATATTTTTTCCTAGGAATACAATGATCTTAAAACCTATGACACAAACATCATTTAGCATAAGATTCCATTGGAAAAGAACACCACCACTTTTAAGCAGAAATTAAGACCTATCAACACTCTCTTATTTCCTTTGATTGAGAAAGATATCAAGAAGATGTTGGATGCCAAAATCATAGTTCCCCTAAGGTATTGAAAGTGGATAACTAACCTTGTGGTAGTAAGAAAGAAAAATGGAGAAATCAGGCTTTGTGTTGACTTTAGAAATCTAAACAAGTGCTCTAAAAAAGATAACTACCCCCTACCTAAGATGGAACACTTGCTGCAAAGAGTTTCAGGGGGCAGAGTCATGTCTTTCTTAGATGGATTTTTAGGTTACAATCAGGTTGTTGTACATCCAGAAGATCAGGAAAAGACTGCCTTCACTACTCCTTGGGGCACTTTCATGTACTCCAAGATGCCTTTCAGACTGATGAATGCTGGGGCTACTTTTCAAAGAGCCATGGACATAGCCTTTGTGGGAGAGAAGGACAAGTTTTTCCTTATTTATCCTGATGACATAACAACCTTCTCTAGTAGTCACAAAGACCATTCACAACATTTGAAGAAGGTCTTTCTAAAGTGTAGACAGTTTTGAATTTCGGTTAAGCCAAAGAAGTCACAGTTTTCTCTAGAAGAAGGCAAGCTTCTAGGACATATTGTTTTTGCTGAAGGTGTGAAGATTGATCCAACAAGAGTTCAAGAAATTCAAACATTGTCCGTCCCAAGGTCAAAAAGGGAAATTCAATCCTTCCTGGGTAAGATTAACTTTGTAAGGAGGTTCATTCCAAACTTTGCAGAGCTAGTAAAGCACATCACTTCCATGCTGAAGCAAGGATCATAAATAAAATGGACAGATGCTTCAAGAAGCTCTTTTGAAGCCATCAAGCAAGCTATAATGGAAGCTCCCACTCTAATCAACCTATATTACATTAAGGAGTTTTGTATCTTCTCTTTTGCCTCTTATGTTTGATGCAGCCCAGGCTGCTCCCAAGCCACTTCTACCAGGATCCTCCAACCTCCATGCATATAAAAGCTTGTTCATGGAGTTGTAATCTCATGATTTATAACTATAAGCTTCACATACAGATTCAAGTCCATCATTTCAATCCACAAAAAAAACTTCCATACCAACATTCGAATCTTGAACTCTTAACAACGATTTATATCCACGTTAACAGCAGCTATATATTGGTGAAATTATAAGCTGGGCTTTGCCATGGTAACGATTCATATGCTATCGACAATGCTATATGTATGACTCTACACAATCTCGGTACAATTGCAATGAACCAATAGTCTCGGCGATGAAACGATGACTCAACTCAACAATACTTCAATTCTAGAACCGATACTTCCGTGGTTGCTGCAACTTATATCAAATTGTTTGCAGCCTCTGTTTTCATATGTTTCCATTCGAACTGCAGGCATTCTCAAATTGAACACACAACACCCGCAAACACAGCATTCTGACAGAGACTCTGATTATAATACTTGATAGGCACGATTGCCCTGATCCGGAACCCGCATCCGCAGTGCTTGGAACTATAGCATTTCTGCTTCAAAACCCCTGGCTTCTTCGTGTTGGTTTCATAATGTAAAATCTCTTACGACTAGTTTTCAAAATCTTGGCACCGAATAGTCCCAACCAAGCATGTTAACCTACGTATCTTCAGTCAAAGATTTCAACACGCATATACAGCGGTTAGAATTCGTTCTCGGTAGTATGTCTTCAAAAGGAAGTCACCCGGATCAATACACAACACTTTCGTATGAATCAAAACCAGAACTATCATCACCATGTAAATTCAACACTATATAACAAGCATATATATGTGCCACTATGGGTAAATGGAGAATCAAGACTGTTTATATATCAACGAAAGGAAAATCGATTCACCATTATGGAAAATAAATCCATACGCCCTTTATGCAAATTCAATATTATATAACATTAGTTATGCCCCATGTGCAGAGCCATATCTTAGAGTCGGTTAAACACAAGCATATCCATACAAAGTCAAATTCGACATACTTATATTTACATAAAAACAAACATTCATACAGAACTTTACATTCATGGCCAAATATACAATCTATGGCCCTTTTACAAACTGCCCGAAGGCTCCCAAGGAGAATCCTTGATCACTCTTCACACCTCACAATTTTCCTCTATTTTTCTCTCAAAAACCCATTCCTATTTACACACTGAACTAATTAAATGCTCAATCCCCTTAATATCTCC
Source organism: Pinus taeda (assembly GCA_000404065.3). Classification (NCBI taxonomy): domain Eukaryota; kingdom Viridiplantae; phylum Streptophyta; class Pinopsida; order Pinales; family Pinaceae; genus Pinus; species Pinus taeda. The sequence goes on from APFE030269811.1 coordinate 13,549, forward strand.
ACACCACTAGAATATCTCAACAAACCCTATTATCTAGAATCTTATCCCTTCATATCCTTAACCAATTCTCCCAAATCCTCTTAATTAATAAAAGGATATTTACAAAATCCTCACCTTCTCCTATTTTAATAACAAATTAATTAATAAAATATTAAAATTGTCACACCCCCTTTATCACATATTTACAAATGAAAAGGTGGTCTTGATGCTCCTATATCAATGATACACTTGCAATAGTTCTATTGCAGAAAAATGTTGAAGGCATACAACACCTCATGGAATTTTTCAGCAAAACTCTAAGGGATGCTGAACTAAGGTATGACCTTATTGAAAAAAAAGCTTATGCTCTCATAAAATATTTAAATGCATTCAGAATTTATATTTTTCATTCCAAAGTGGTTGCATATGTACCTTGAGCCTCAATAAAATATGTCTTAACTCAGCTAGATATTGATGGAAAGTGAACTAAATGGATTGCAAAATTCATAGAGTTTAACATATAGGTGAAGCCCACTAAGCTTTTCAAAGGCCGGGGCTTGGCTAAACTTATCACTAAAGGAACTTGCAACTTGTTAGACATAAATTGCATGGGTCTAAATTCAGATGATGAGCAGACAGAGGGAGCAACATAAGAGAAAAAGTAGAATCAATCTCTGGCTGAAAATCTAGCCACCTATGAATGGTATTCAAGCATAGTTCATTTTTTGCAGAAGCTAAAAGTCCCTCCAGGGCTTAGCTCAAGTCAAGCCTAGGCCATTAAACTCAGATCAGCCAAATTATGCATTAATAAAAATATTCTTTATTGGAAAGACCCATCAGGAATCCTCTTGAGATGTCTAGATAAAGAACAATATGTGGAAGTCATACAACAGTTCCATTCTAGCATCTATGGAGGGCATCATTATTAGAAAACCACAACTTGCAAAATCTTGAGGGTTGGGTATTATTGACCTAATATGTTCTCTAATGTATCTTGTTTTGTGAAATCTTGTGACAAGTGTTAGAGGTTTGCAGGAAGACAACAGCTAAAATCTTTGCCCTTGAAGCTAGTACATGTCAATGGTCCCTTCCAACAGTGGAGCTTGGACTTTATAGGTGAGATCAACCCACATTCCAATGGCCAACACAAATGGATATTAGTAGCCACTGGTTATTTCACCAAGTGGATTAAGGCTATACCCACTAAGAATGCCAATCACCAAGTTGTCATAAAGTTCTTGAATGAGAATATTTTCACTAGATTTGGTTGCCCAACCAAACTAGTCACAAATAATGCAATAGATTTCAAGGAAAATGAATTGGTGGACATCACTGAATCCATGGGCATTCAAGTGGTGCATTCTACCTCATATTATCCTCAAGGCAATGGCCTGGAAAAATCATCTAACAAGAGTCTAGTAAGGGTAATCAAAAAACTATTAGAGGACAACAAAAAGAGCTGGGATTCTAAGTTGAATTTTGCACTATGGGCTAATAGAGTTACTATAAAACAATTCCATAGAGAATTCTCCATCTAAGCTAGTTTATGGCATTGATACTATTTTCCCTATCTAGCTAGTTCTCCCTATGGCTAAATTCTTTCAAGAAGAACAAGATGAAGAGAATGACATGGTAAGAAGAATGAATAACTTGGTTGAACTACAGCAAATCAGAGAGCAGCTGGTTGAAAAGTCAAAGGCTCATTAGAAGAAAATCAAAGAAACCTTTGACAGGAAGGAAAAAGTGGACAATTTTCAAGTTGGTGACTGGGTCCTCAAATGGGATGCATTTAAAGAAAAGAAAGGTAATCATGGCAAGTTTGACTCCTTATGGATAGTTCCGTTTGTCATCGCTCAAATTCAGCAGAACAATACATTTATTCTGAATAGTCTAGAAGGAGGAGATACTTTAGGTAGCCCAGTAAATGGACGGTTCTTGAAACTTGATTTCATTTAAGGTTTTAAAGCCTTGGTATTGTAAATATGGTTTTTTTCAGTTTTTATTTTGTTGCAAAATAGACTCCATGACCAATGGAACACTAGAAGGGAGATTTAATTTTGGTTTTACAGGAAAGGCATTGTTCTATCATTCTTGAAACCTCATAGGGAGGATTTAATCCCCAAAAGGAGCTAGTGTTAGCCTTGATGGAAAATGGCCCAAAAATGGATCCCAATATACTCCAAAATACTCTCAAAGTCTCCAAATTTTCTTAATACCATCTGAAGATCGAAACAAGTGCAGGAGGAGAGCCCTTAAAAGGGAGGAAACACACTATCGAGAGGCTAACAACATTTGAAAACCATAAAAAACCATGTATTGGAAGGATTAAATGGAATAAGGAACAACATCGGTTAGATCTGGCTGATCAACGACCTAGATCTAAGTGGAAAATTGCAATTGGTAGATCTGATTGATGGGCAGTGGCAATCGGTGCAAGACACCCTCAATCAACGATCTTTGATGATTGGATCGACAGGTTGCATCAGCAAAGGAAAATCGGCACAGATAGTATGGAATGAGCAATTGCAATCGACGATTAAACATGGACCATCAATCGTGTGCGTAGATCAACAGATGACATTGCATAGGTGGATCACAATCGAATAAAACCAACGCCGATGCGATAAGTCCCGAACCTAACTGCATTATAAGTGTTATTTTATAATATGTCAAGTCTGTGGGTATGCCTTTTTCAATGTATTTTTATGTGTTTTTGTTATATAACGAAATACAAAGGGAAGCTTGGCAGAAATATATAATATTTCACTCTGTAAGGAAGCCAATTTTTAATGCATTTTCAATGTATTTCGTTATTTAATGAAATACAAAGGGAACATGGGATCAGCGTCGATGTGACATTACGGACCCGGAAGGGTTTATTAAGGTAGTTGAATATCATTTCAAGTGATAAAGCAAGATTTTAACATTTTAATGTATTTTTCAATATAAAGAGAAAATCACAAAACTGGCAGAATTTCGGGAGAGCCAAAGGCGATAAGTGGTTTAGGCCGAGCTCTGCTCAATGCCATACAGTGGTTGCCACATGTCCAAGATGAAGAAAGAGAAAACCACCCTCATCAGGCAGTTAACTCTAGTACAAAAGAGCAGCCTAAAATGGATCACAACCATTGGATCTAGAACTTCCAGATCAATAGTGGAGATGTGATATCACTACAAAGGAAGACCCAATAGGAAGATAGGCCATGATTAAGTACTTTTGAAGTCTGGAAGAATAGAGTTTAGTGGGATTTTTACAGGGTTGCTATGTTTTCTGTATTAAACATAAAACAATCATTATAAATGTTTAAAAGATAACAGATGCCTAAAGACCCATTCTATCACATAACAGAGGTTGAGAATAACTGTCGGGGAACAAAAGACGAGAAGCGGTCATGGAGAAGTATAGTGCAACACAACACGTACAACACATCCAAACAAATAGAATGGTCATGGAATAGATAACACAACTTTCCCAAAACAAACAGAAGCATCATGGGGTATCGACAACACTCAGCCCAAAAACAACAGAATCGATTATGGGGCATCTCTAGCACAAGAGAGCTCCCTGCCAACATAGAAAACCACCTGAATGTAGTTACTCTTCTATCATAAGAAGGAACCTCTGAAGCCCATGCTTGCTTAGTTAGGGCATCAGTCAGCTAACAAGACAGATAAGATAGATTAAGACTCCAATCCTTTGAGAGCTTGGGAACATTGTAAAAGGCCTATAAAAGGCTGAAAACTAAATGTAACAAGGGTTCAACTTTTGGAGACTGTGGAGACTCTACTCCTCTAGCTTCTCATCTTCAGTCCAAGAATATAAGCTTCTTTTTTTATTACACATTCAATTCCCATTTTCTTTGTTGTTCTATGCTTGCATTTGAATATGTTATTCATGTTTTATGTTGTGTCTAATGACAGATAACTGGCATCTTATCTTTGCATTGATAAATTAGATTTGCAAGTTTCATTTATTTCTTGTAGCTGACCATTCATATGTGTTTATGTATGCATCTGCTAGTACAGTCAATATTCTCCAACTATCCATTGAATCTATAAACTATTGAGCATTAGTGGTCTAAAGCCTTATATTGTTGAGGGTGATAATGCATATCTTTAGTGAGAATAGAGCTGAAATGGTTATCTGACTTGATCCAAACCATCATCCATTCCAATAGTTTAGAGAACAATTTTGAAGATTATTTATTACCAGGCATCTTTGAGCTACAACCTAGGAGAGTTTCCTGGAGTGATAACAATGTAGATCATAGTGTTGTTCGATCGGAGTAAGGAATTCCATGTCCGTGTGGATGCAATAATGATAGCATAAAAAATGGTATCAACACAACTGAGGGAAGCCACCATTTGATTACATTTTCTAGCAAGAAACTATGTTTAACAGAGTGAAAGTACATGACCTTAGAGCACGAAGGTTTTCAATTGGTGTATGCATTGTATAAGTTTAGACATTATCTATTAGGTTCACATTTCAAGTTATATAGGAACCAATTTACATTATGATACCTCATCAACAAGCTAATGTTGAGGGGGAGGATATGTAGATGGTTGTTTTTGTTCCAAGAATATGATTTTTAGGCAATTGTGAAACCTAGTGAGTTAAACGTAGGTCTAGATCATTTATTAAGGATCAAATTTGGTGAAGAGGTAGGAAACGTGAATGATGGCTTACTAAACACATAATTATTTCATGTAGAGATGGTAGATGATTACTTTGCAAAAATCACCCATTTTTTTACCACTAGAATGGTACCACAAGAGTACACAATGCCACATAAGACACATTTGGTAATAAAGGTTGCAAACTATTAGATCATAATTACTCATAAATTACACCCAATGTCACTTCTTATTATTCAAGTGCAATTGAGCTTGCAAGTAATCAAAATTTCATGATCTATTCATAGTTTAATATTTTTGTTGACTAAGTAGAGTCACTAGGCCTTTGAAGAATGTATCATTAAAAGAAACTCCATATCATAAGTTGGGTACATCTATTCATACATATTCAATTTTTTCTATTCATATCTTACTACTCTTCCCAACTTTTCTTCATACACCTCTATGAAATACCCTACTTAAGTGAGTAATACTTGTCTCCCTTATTTTAGTACAACATCTCTCTATGGTACTTTTACTGAAAAAATAAAAAATAAATAAAAAATAAAAAAACTAATCCCCAACTTAGGTTCTCTTCATCCATAATTTTATTTTCTTTGAGATGGTCCTACTAGAGACTTGCATAATTGATCAACTAGTAGTTTCAAAAGCTTGTCTTTTTCAAAGGGTCTAAATCATACAACATCATGTGCCTTTCAATGTTCACTAATTGTGTTTCAACCTCAATACCTAGCGATCCCATTGAAATTTTATTCCCTCCATTTCCTTAGATCATAACAAAATTTATGATAGTTAACAAACCCTCCCATTGGCTTATTTCTACTTTTTATGGTCTCTTACCCCACTTCTCTACCTTGATTCATAATAAAGATAATAAACTATTAATTTCTCTAAGCTAGGAGGACCTCTTATTAACTTGACTTTTTAAAGTATGTAATTATGAGCATAAATCCTTGTGTATTTAATAGTAATTACATGGAGTATGACTCAGTTGTCCCCCTTACTCACACTCTTGTTTTGCACACTAGAAGCAGCCATACATAATTCAACCTAAAATGTTGGAGAGTTCATAGTCATCAACAAGTCTTTCTTTTTTTTGCTAATGCAATAGTTGTGCCTTCTATTCAAAATAACCAAAAAGGATTAATTACATAAATTATAACCAACCCAGAGGAAACTGGGGACATAGAATTAACTTTCCCTCCCAGGGTATGGGGAAAATAACCAAAGTCTAAACCATTGTGCCATGGGTACACTCCCCTAACAAAGGGTCCTTCACAAAACATATGCATTATAATCCATTACAATAGTGTGAAAGGAAACCAAACAAGATGGAACTATAACCGGACCTGAAAAGGAATTAAACCCCCAAATATTCAAATTTTGGGTTTGCAAAAGGGGAATAAACAATGCGTATGTGACCCGCTTGAAATTCCTTGATGCCTTCCATGAAGCTAGACAAGCACGGATGATAACAAAGCAACATGCCTCAAGCACGGGCCCACCAACCTGCATGATGCATCTCGGTCATTGATCTGCCTTGCCAAATCCCACGGTTGAGGAGCATATCATATGGAAAAGAAGCCCAGAGAATACCCGTCGGATGAGGGTGGTATTCTCTCTCCTACTATAGCCATGTGTTGCATGTTGAGTGGCATCAGGCTCAAATCAGTGAAACCACTCCCAATGTTGAGAGCTTTCGATAATTCGTAAACCACCTTGAGGGCGATATTGACACAACAGGTTGTTATGAGGAAAGTTTCAAGTCTGCTGAGGAAGCAAAGGCTCTGGCTTGAACCCATTGAACTCCAATTTGACTCTCTGTCTAGTCAATTTAACGTCTTAAATTTCTCTACATAAATGATCAATCCGGGTATCGTAAACTGATGAAGTGTGGTGCACCATATGTGCTTAGTTAACCTTTTTCTTACTTTAGTTTGTTTTTGGATTTATCTATCCCTAATGTGTGATGGCGAGGATGAAAGTGAAGTATGGAGTATAGATGGTGATGGTTTCTACAATGATTTTCTCAAACTTGAAAGTGCTTAAAAAGAAAGCTTTAAAACAACTAAACTAAAATCAATTCTTAAGAGAAAATAAATTCATCAAATGGTGAACTAATGACAATGGCCCAGTATCCTTGCTGCTGAAAACGAAAAGAAAGCAAAAACTTGAAAAACAACTCAAACTTTAAGCAAAGCAGCTATTCACACTACTTTAACTTTTTAGATCCTTTTCCCTTCGGCTCAATCTACCTGGTGGGAAGTAATCATAAACAAGTTAAGCAATATGATATTTAACTGTTCAAGAAAGTAAATTGCATAAAATAAACTAATCACACTACTTGAATTCTTCAAATCCTTTACTAGGGAAAATTTTAAGAACCCCCCCTAAATTTACATGTATAATAAATGGGCGAATCTCCATGGTATATAGGAAAAATGGAAGGCGATTTTATCAATAATATGATATGTATATATAATTTTTTGGCAAATCTCTCACCAGGCATGGCGAATATTTTACTCAATTATAAAATCTTGTGTTTATTGACTACACAAATGAAATCATTGCATTGCTTTAAAATATCTTTTGAAATCAAAATTACCGAAATTACATATCGATAACCTAGTGGGTGTAAGATAAAATTCACCCGTGCCATTCATACAAAGCATGAGAAAAAACCTAATACTATATATAAAACCAAGAAAAATTCAAATTCATCACTTCTAGGGACCTCATAACCACCCTATGTTCCTGTTTGCAATTAGAAAAATTACCCACATTACAATATGTTTACTCCACTTCTAGGGACCTTGTAACCACCCTGCCAATACACAAGTATGTTCCCGTTTGCAATTA
>APFE030269826.1:33025-73961 GCA_000404065.3 Pinus taeda
GCGTACACGCAGGCTAGGTAGAGAGAACCTGCGTACCCAGAGATAAACATGTTTTCAAGTGACTTTCTCTCTCTTTGAAGTTTTGACATGAAGAGCAGAGGTATGGGGCTTGACAAAGAGGACAATGTGGCTATCGATGAGGCCATATAGACTGCAGATAGTCAAGGTGACAAATTTCAGTGTAACACCTCTTATCAGCAAACGAAGTCAATAACTTTTTTTGAGAGAGCCCTCTCAGGCTAAGGAGGCTAATCCTTAGTCACAAGATTGGTCTGAAACAGTTACACAGAGTATACCTGATCAGCAGCCCCTCAGTGCTGGATTTTTTGATAACATTTTGGTGCGTCTACCAGGAGCCTGAAGATTATTCATTCCCTAAATCAAAGAGCTGAACTTCTGAAGGTAGCAGGAGCTCAGGAGAATTTTTGAGGCTGCAGATCTACCTTGGCGACTCCATTGTTGAAGAATTCAAAATTCATAGATTCATGGTGATTCCACTGGAGTTATGAAGGACCAGTGCTACTATTCTTATTCAAGGTATGCTGCATAGATTTTTCAGGATTTCATGGTTTCCCAAATCGTTTTCCCAAGGATGCATATTTTCTTAAGGGATTGGTCCCAAATTCAATTGGAGAAGATTTAAGTTTAACTGTGAAGCATATATTAGATTTCTGTAATTTTTACAGAGCTTCTTTGAGTTAAACATGGGGATGTTGCATTATGTTATTTTATGATTCATCAAGGAAATGTAACGGTGGATTGAAAGCTTTCCGCCAATCCATTAAGTCATTTGAAGACTTTTGGTTTATGTTTTTGGATGAATGGATGGATAGATCAGATGTGGTGGAAAACTCTCCTTCAGTTCAAAGTTTTAAACAATGGAATGAGGATCATATTAATGAAGGAATAGGTGAAAATTTTTCTTTTTCCTTGTCTTCATATCTAAAAACATTTGACTGCAAGACAGAGGATAAGATGAGATTTTTGGATGAATTTGCTAAAGACATTGAGAAAGATATTGAAGATTTAGAAGGTCAAATTCAGGCATATAGTTTTCATAATCATGATCATTATTTCCAGAAGCTTTCGGTGACAGAACACAAGGAAAGAATGCTGGTTCCTTTCTCTTTCACGATTGAGGAACTGTACAGTGTTGTTGAAAATCAGCTTGCACAGCTAGAAAGTTACAAGAATCATCAAGCTGATCAAGTATTCTGGGATCCTATAGCTGACTACACAGAAGAGTTTTACTCTCCAGCTTTTCATTTTTTCTATAAAGATCACAGGCAACATCAGTGGCAGCGGTCATCACAATATCATAGTGGTTCTGAACTCCGATGCAGTCAAAGAAATCAAACATCAGATAAGACAAATGATTGGTTACATTGGAAATTTCACATTGATTGAGCTGAAAGAAATTTGAATTGTTAGGGTAGGTAGGTAGGAAAAGCAAATAAGCTCAAGGTTGACTGAGAATTTTTTTTTAGTAGATGTAGATTCCTTTCTCCTACAGTGATAATCAAGCTTAAGCCCGAGGTGAAGGTCCAAGAAGCTGGAAAGGGATGTTTGTCAAGCAAATTTCTGTTTGCCATAAATGGATAAAGCACTGGACCTACGAGTTCTTAGTGTACTACAGGAGCACACTATCCCAAGTGGAGCCACTGTTATCACTGACAAAATTTCAATGCCAAATGTCTTACAATTGTTTGATGGTAAAGGTCGGTGCTAGTCTAAGTTTGAATTTTTGTTTGCCTTAGAGTCTTGAGTCAACTATGTATTCTCACCCATCACCAGTCATTCTCAGTCATCCCCGTCTCATAGCCATGTGTGAAACTGTGCATGAGTTACAATGTGTCACAAAGCTTTTTAGGTTATTTTGTAGCTCGTGTGATAATTTTAAAGTGTTTCCGCAGCGCATAAAGCCTTTTTGTAATTTCGCAGCGCATAAAGCCTTTTTGTAATTTCGCAGCGCAACATGTTTTAGGCTGCGCTACAAAATTGGGGATTTGTTCGAATCCATAGCAACTGTCATGCAAAATAGCTATGCGGTGGATGTATTTTACAGGTGGCATACTCTCAAGCTCCTGCGTGTATGCTTGTCATCAATTCTGTATCTCGAAGCCTCAAAGTTCATGTAGCTGTGAGTACATGCTCCACTTGCAAAACATGTGGAAGAGTTTCTACGAGTAGTCACTTGTTGCCATGTTGTACAGGGCTATGGTTTGACAGAAACTTGTGTAGGAAGTTTTGTTTCCCTGCCAAATGTAATGTCAATGATCGGGACTATTGGTCCACCTGTTCCGAATATTAATGTCTGCCTTGAGTCTATCCGTGAAATGGGATATGATGCACTTTCAGAAGTACCGCGTGGAGATGTTTGTATAAGGGGAAAAACCTTATTTGCTGGTTACTACAAGCGTGAAGACCTTACAAATGAGGTTTTGGTTGATGGTTGGATTCAACACAGACACTAGAGAATGTACAGTGTGCAGGGGGTCCAATTTATGTGGCAGTGGATCATCAGGACAACCCAACACATTCACCAACAGTCAAGACCAATAAGCAAGGAAGTACTGCACCAAAATTTTCAGCTACGGTAGATGACCTTGGCAATATGAAAGCAGATTTCCTAGAGGATCCCTTTGACAGTATCAGAGAAGTCAAAAGTGGAAGTCAACTGATTATGCCTGGAATGAACCCAGCAAGAGATTCAACTAAGCGCACCTTGAGGTCCACAGAGAAGCCTTCAATTCTTGTAAAAGATAAAGCTAGCATGGCTGAGAAGATATATTGACCCTGCAAAATGGGTGACAACAATTGAAGGTGGGTCACGTTTTGAGGTTGAACTTGTGTGGTTGTTAATGCTATCAAATGTGGTTGCTATTTTATGTTAGTCCCTCGCATCTCGCATTGGAGTCGTGACTAGGAAACATCTTGCTCATATTTGTGGTGAGGAGTACTCTCAACTCGTGTACATGTTGCTGTGGCTACAATGTGAGGCCTCTGTAATTGCGCTGGATTTAACAAGTGATTCTAGGAACTGCTATTGGAATTAATCTATTACTGGAGCTGGATATCTTTGTGTGTGTAATCCTGAGCACAGTCGATGCACTTTTATTTCCACTTATTTTACTGGGAAAGCATCAGGCTGAAGTATTATCTATAGGCATAACCGGATTGGTGGTTCTATTCTTTGCACCCGGCACTTTATTCATGGAATCAAATGCTGTCTCTATAGTGAATGGAATGATTCCAAAAGTGAAGCGTGAAAGTCTGTATACAGCTGTGAGCCTTCTTGGTGCAAATATCATGCCTTACAATTCTTACCTCCACTCTTCGATAGTGCAAGAGCAAAAGAATGTGTAAAACATACCGATTGGGGAATTGTGTCATTACAATGTTTTGGAGATCGCATTTGCATTTGGTGGAATTCTATTGGTGAACCTTGCAGGATTGAGCACTGCAGCAATAAGCTTTCATAATGTAGGTCTTGAAGTTTTAACTTTCCAGGATATGCAACCATTGACGGAATAGATATTCAAAAGTTCAGTCGCTCGAGTGGCATATGAAATTCAGGGACTGTAGATATTTATCAGGTCTTGTTGGCTATGCAACTTCCAGCTGCTGTGATACCTCTTTTTAGATTGGCATCCTCAAGTTCAGTAATGAGCACCTTGGTGTTTTAGATTCATGCATAAAAACAAGTGAGAACTTGAGTGACAGGGATTTGTCTACAGGGGCACATATTTATGATACTTCATTGGGGTCTTGGGTTTCTCCCATGGCTTTACATAGTTCATATGCCAGACGAGTTGCTCCTTCTTTTAATAAAAGTGAGAGGCGTTACTCGCGATTTCATATCTTGTCTTATCCTGAAGAATTTGACTATCAACCGGCTACAATTCATGGTTATTAAACCACATCTTATATGGGCGGAAGTGGAACTCACACCCAATGTACAAATGCACTAGATTCAGAGATTGAATCCGAAGCTGGAGATATCTCTTCCTTCTCAATGCATGATTCTTTCAGAAAAAACACCAGTTGGATATGGATTCAGTAAGTTACAGGAACAAGGTTCTCTAAACACTGGCTTTGAATTACACATGACAAGTTGTTTCAAATAAAAACAGCAGTTTCGTAGCGCGCTACGAAACTGCTGTAGGTGATGATTTTAAACGCAGAGCAGCTATTTTGATATTATGAACGAGAAGTTTTGATTGGCACACCTGTCCATCAAAGAAGCCTCCAGCATATCAGGAACGTGGTAATGCCCTGTATTCTTGGGTTATTAAAGACTTAAAGGACCTACTGCTGCATACTCGGTGATGCTAGGTGATGGAGGACCAGAACCGAAAAGTAAGGGAAATTCTCAGCCAACACGGAGAAAATTAAAGCCTTCAGTATCCAAAGCCAACATGGAGCATTAATTTCTCATCTCATGCCATCTCAGCCAAATGAAAAAGAAACCAGGTGTCAAAGATGCAAGGAGGAATCTTTCTACGAAGGAGATAGAGTTAGAGTTATAATTAGATTAGAACTCTTTAGAACTTCTATTAATGGTTGTTGTATTAAATAAGTTTGTTAAAAACAGATAAGGGTCATTAGTGACAGTCATCGAGCTCCCCTCATGCTGGAGGAGGAAGCTCCAAGTAGTTAGAGTTATGTTTCTATCTATAGCTGAATTATCTATGTAACAAGGGTTGGATATTTGAAAAAAACAGAGTATTGCTTTGGCTTGTGTAAAAACCCAGTTTGGTAATATAAATTGCTGCTTATCTTCTCAGGATTCTTACGGTGTTTCAAATGCTCAAGATATGTGGTTTTGTTTTATGTTTAATGTTTTTTTTACAGTTGTCTGAATACACAATCACTCAGAATTCACTTATGCTGCTCTGATTTCCTGTGTGTATTTGTAAACTGAGGTTTCTATGAGATGTTGTTTTGAGTATTTACACTTACATGCCCTGACTTCTATGCATGAGCAGTGTTATAGCTTACTGAATATGATCAACTCCATAAGCCCAATGGAAGTCTTTGAAATGTCTGTCCAGCCAACCTGTTTATTAAATTTACTTCACTAGAGTTAGCCCTCTTATCAGCAAACGAAGTCAATAACTTTTTTTGAGAGAGCCCTCTCAGGCTAAGGAGGCTAATCCTTAGTCACAAGATTGGTCTGAAACAGTTACACAGAGTCTACCTGATCAGCAGCCCCTCAGTGCTAGATTTTGTGATAACAACGTTAAACGTGAGAAGGCCGACCATCATGTGGGCGCATTGAGGGGTTTCGTGTCGAAGATTTGGGGCATCGGTCGAGGGTCTTCGCCCACCCCTCCCAAACATTACGCTCCATATAAAGGTGCATAAGACTTGGCATTCAAATCAAGCATTCGATCATCACTTCTCTAGCTCTACGCATAAGGAGAGGAGGCACAGCATGATCGCATAGCTCATGCGCACTTGGTGCAATGCGCAGAAGTTAACTCTTGGTTTATGGTTGAGGTCTGAACGGGTTGTGAACGGTTGGACGTGTAGAATTGTGCAGAACTATACAAGCGTCTTGGTGGCCGTGTGTGGCACCCGTTCACGTATAAAAGGTGCAGATTCTCTATTGTAAGGCAGGTTTCCTTATATGTATAAATTTGGCTAAGTGTTAGCTTGATTTTGCAAGCACACTAGCTCATTATACTGTTGAAAATCTGATATAATATATATTGTTGGGCAGACTGTTCTGGAGTTGCCCCTCCCCTTTATATCGTGCAATTGTTGTTTTATATTGCTGTGGATAATGATTAAGTATGGGTGACCATTGATATAAAGTTTTAATGCTTTTTACTTGGTTGTGAAAAACAAACTAAGTACCGGTTGTGAATTAGGCGTAGTCCGCACACTTAAGTATTGTTAAAAATAAAAAGTGGGGTGGTGTCGCACCTCGCGGGCACGGTTTGAAGACTACCGTAGGCTTGGGGGCGTGATAGGTGGTATTAGAGCAGATATCCTGGTTGACAAAGGAGTGGCCGTGATAACAGGTTCTTGCAGGGAAAGAGGTTGGTGAAACACTCTAAGTGTGGCATCAAGGACTTGGGTTGCAGGTGAAGCCGGTGCATGGTCGAAACTCGATTACAAAGGAAGAGAAGGTTAGAAATGGCTGAATCTCATGCCGAGTCTAATCGTATTCCTGTGAACAATTTTGATCTGATGCAGAAAGTGGTGGAAAGGGTGGATTTCTTAGAAGCTCATTTTGAAGAAAGGTTTGACCTTGTTGTGGAAGAACAAAATGCATCCTTGAAAATGAAGGATGAGCTCGATGAACTCCGAACTCAACATGAGTACACTGATTTGATGTGTACACAACTCGAATTAAGGGTCAAGGACGTTGAAGCTTCAAGGGACCAAGGTCTAGCAGAGATCATGGACTTGAAGAAAGCTCTTGACGAAGCCAGGGATGAAATAGCAGTGTTGAAGAAGGTCGTGAGGCATGACTCAGGTGGAGGAGTGCCTCATGTGAAAGTCAAGGAATCGGATTCATTCGATGGTACAAGGAGTGCAAAGACTCTTGGTAACTTCTTATGGGACATGGAGCAATACTTGGAGAGATTGGGTCTATCCGATGATGAGACTAAGGTCAAAGCTGCTGCTCAATTCCTTACAAAAGATGCCAAGATGTGGTGGAGAAGAAGGATGGACCAGGTTGCAAATGGAAGTGCTACCGACATCACTTCTTGGGATGACATGAAGGGAGCCTTGCAGGCCCATTTTAGTCCTCAGGATGAAACATGGGAAGCTAGGATGAAGATTAAGTTTATAAAGCAAACCGGGAACCTTCAAACTTATCAAAGGGAGTTTGCAAGTTCGGTCCTTGAGCTACCTGATATGGCGGAAAGAGACAAGGTATTCAATTTCATTGCTGGATTGAAGCCTTGGGCACACAATGAGGTTGGTTGAGAACTAGGATGAGACTTCTGATGATAGAAAGAAGAAGTCCGATAAACCGAAGGAGAAGAAGAAAGAAGAGACTTCGAAATCTGATGATTCGAAGGGGAAGAAGGTCTTGAAGTGTTGGATTTGTGCAGGGCCACATACGGTGAAGAATTGTCCCTCTAAACCAAAGTTGGCTGCCATAGCACAATCTAGTACGAAAGATGAAGGTGCTTCTGTGGGTATGATGCAGGTTCTTAGCACTGCTGCTGCTACAGAGGTGCTCTCTCGGAAGGATCCCGAGAGGAACAAGTTGGAGTATGTCCGAATGAAAGTTGGAGATGCTGATATACTCACTATGGTAGATAGTGGGGCTTCTCAAAACTTCAAGGGAGAAGATACTGTAAGGAAAGTTGGGCTGAAATATGTTCCTATCAAGGCACATGTGAAGACCGTGAACTCTCCTCCGAATGAAGTTCTTGGTGTGGCTGAACAAGTGGACACTACACTTGGTGATTGGACCGCGAAGGTGGACTTCGCCATTGTGAGGATTGATGACTATGAGGTCGTACTTGGGATGGAATTTATGAAGCAATATGATGCAATGATCGTTCCACACTTGAAGAAGTTGTACATCTATGATGGGAGGGAAGATGTACCCATAGGTGTTCCTACCTTTGGAGTCACTAGGCCTAATCATGAGGTGGAAACAATGCAGGTGAGGAGTGATGAAGGCATGGATGATGTATGTAAGTGTTTGTCCAAGGCAGAGACAAAGCTTACCGAGCAATCCTTGGTTATCAAGTCACTTTCAGATAGCATCTTGGACTTGAAAAGAAGGCTAGAGGTGATTGAAGATGAGGAGGATGAAACATATATGAGACCGGGTGAGGACCCGGTTACCTAGCTACAGAGGTTGGAGGTTGAAGATCCTGATAGGTGGATCGAATTGATTAGTGAGGGGGAGCCTACAAGCTCTCACCCCTCTACATATTCTTAGAGAGACAAGAGGATGGGGCTCATTGTTAGCTTCTCATGGCAGTGAGTCCCCTAAGCAGTTGAGCAGGTTATGATGGTGCAGGGATGGCTTGGCATCAAGCATCATGGCGTGTTGCAGATGGATGGAGATTACTCCATGGACCTGAGCATGGGTTATTCTGATGGAGTTTAGGATGTGGCAGATGTTTTGGGAAACAACTGATGATGGCATGGGGATGTTCACTCTCATTGTTTGAGCGTGATGGTTTGACTGATCACCCGACTAGTTCAGACATGGGGTTGCGAAGTGTACAGAGATGTGTTGACATTGGGAGGAGTATCATGGTAGCTGAGCACTTGGAACACATGGAGCTATTGTGTTGATGAGGGCTCATAACAGATGAGCACAATGAAAACATGATGGAGGAAGGTGTTTTCTTGAGACACTTGACTTGATGATGGAGTGTTCTCTTGAAACACTTGACTTGACACTTGATGGAGAAGTGTTCTCTCTTTGAGAACTTGATGGTTGATGACATGATGGAGGACATTGTTGCAGTGGATGTGTAGCTTGGTGTTGAAAGGATCAACCTTTCATGATGGAGAGCAGCATGGAGACATTGTGGCAGTTGGTCGATGGTCATGGACATCGATGGCATACCTTGGTATGGGATATCTTGGTGACAATTAGTCACTTGGATGAGACATGGTGGATGCTTGGAGTTGGGATGTTTTCGAGGAAGACAACGAATTTAGGTGGAGGAGGATGTACCGCCCTGGGAGATTCGGTGACGGTGCGACGGGCGCACGACATGGTGAGGCGCCTCGGGAAAGCGCCGGGCAACTTGGGCGGGCACGCATGGTGGTTAGACGACCGGGCAGAGTGCAGGACCGGGGGGAGAGCACGATGGTTAGGCGACCGAGCGGGTGCGCATGATGGCGACCGGGCGGGCGCGCGTAGGCAAAGGTGCACGGAGGTAGAGCACGGGCGGGCGCGCACAGGCAACGTGCTTGCCGGGCGACTTGCGATGCGGGCAGACAGCGAACAGCGAAACGAGGAACAACAAATAGTAATGCGATTTTATACGATGGGCAGCAAAATGTTTATACGCTGGTTTGGATGGCGTTAAATGTGAGAATGCCGACCATCGTGTGGGCGCATTGAGGGGTTTCGTGTGGAAGATTTGGGGCGTCGGCCGAGGAGCTTCGCCCACCCCTCCCACACATTACACTCCATATAAATGTGCATAAGAATTGGCATTCAAATCAAGCATTCGATCATCACTTCTCTAGCTCTACGCACAGGGAGAGGAGGCACAGCATGAGCGCATAGCTCATGCGCACTTGGTGGAATGCGCAGAAGTTAACTCTTGGTTTGTGGTTGAGGTGTGAACGAGTTGTGAACGGTTGGATGTGTAGAATTGTGCAGAAATATACGAGCGTCTTGGTGGCCGTGTGTGGCAGCCGCTCATGTATAAAAGGTGAAGATTCTCTATTGTAAGGCAGGTTTCCTTGTATGTATAAATTTGGATAAGTGTTGGCTTGATTTTGCAAGCACACTAGCTCATTGTACTGTTGAAAATCTGATATAATATATATTGTTGGGCAGACTGTTCGAGAGTTTCCCCTCCCCTTTATATCGTGCAATTGATGTTTTATATTGCTGCGGATAATGATTAAGTATGGGTGATCATTGATATAAAGGTTTAATGCTTTTTACTTGGTTGCGAAAAACAAACTAAGTACTGGTTGTGAATTAGGTGTAGTCAGCACACTTAAGTATTGTTAAAAAGAAAAAGTGGGGTGGTGCCGCACCTCACCGGCACGGTTGGAAGAGTACCATAGGCTTGGGGGCGTGACACACCCGAACGAGTTCGCATGCACAACCTCAAACGACTCACCCAAACGAAGGGACGAGGGAGAGCCAGGCAAATGAGCTGCACGAACATGGATAAAGCCAATCTCGGATCACAACTTAGCATTTTTTGATACGGGCTCGTTCGCCCGGGTGCGCCCTCGCCCGACTCGCCTGAACAAGTTCGCCCGAACGACCCGCCAGAACAAGTTCGCACGCATGCCCTCAAAATACTCGCCGAAACGAAGGGAAAAGTGAGAGTCGGGAAAATGAGCTGCACGAACGTGAACAAAGCCAACCTCGGGTCACAACTTAGCATTTTTTGATACGGGCTCGTTCGCCCGGGTGCGCCCTCGCCCGACCCGCATGAACGAGTTCGCCTGAACGACCTGCCCAAGCGAGTTTGCGTGCACACCCTCAAAAGATTCACTGAAATGAAGGGAGAAGGGAGAGCCGAGCAAACGAGCTGCACGAACGTGCACAAAGCCAACCTCGGGTCACAACTTAGCATTTTTTGATACGGGCTCGTTCTCCTGGGTACGCGCTCACCCGACCCGCCTGAACAAGTTCGCCCGAACGACCCGCTCGAATGAGTTCTCATGCACGCCCTCAAATGACTCAGCGAAACGAAGGGACAAGGGAGAGCCGGGCAAACGAGTTGCACGAACGTGCACAAAGCCAACCTCGGGTCACAACTTAGCATTTTTTGATATGGGCTCATTCGCCCGGGTGTGCCCTCACCCGACCCGCCTGAACGAGTTCGCCCGAACGACCCGCCCAAACGCGTTCGCAGGCACTCCCTCAAACGACTCACTGAAATGAAGGGACAAGGGAGAGCCGGGAAAACGAGCTGCACGAACATGCACAAATCCAACCTCGGGTCACAACTTAGCATTTTTTGATACGGGCTCGTTCGCCCGTGTGCGCCCTCGCCCGACCCGCTTGAACGAGTTCCCCCGAACGACCCACCCGAACGAGTTCACACGCACACCCTCAAACGACTCACCCAAATGAACGGACAAGGGAGAGCCGGGCAAACGAGCTGGACGAACGTGTACAAAGCCAACCTCGGGTCACAACTTAGCATTTTTTGATACGGGCTCGTTCGCTCGGGTGCGCCCTCGCCCAACCTGCCTGGATGAGTTCACCCGAACGACCCACCCGACCGAGTTCGCACGCACGCCCTCAAAAGACTCACCCAAACGAAGGGACAAGGGAGAGCCGGGAAAACGAGCTGCACGAATGTGCACAAAGCCAACCTCGGGTCACAACTTAGCATTTTTTGATACAGGCTCATTTGCCTGGGTGTGCCCTCGCCTGACCCGCCTTGTACTGCCTTGGGAGATTTGGCGACGATGCAACGGGTGCACGACATGGTGAGGCGCCCCGGGCACGCGCCGGGCAACTTGAGCGGGCGCGTACGGTGGTTAGGCAGCCAGGCGGGCACGCGTAGGCGGAAGTGCACGAAGGCTGGGCGACCGGGTGGGCACGCACGATGGTTAGGCGACTGGTCA
The DNA here is from genome assembly GCA_000404065.3 of Pinus taeda. Classification (NCBI taxonomy): domain Eukaryota; kingdom Viridiplantae; phylum Streptophyta; class Pinopsida; order Pinales; family Pinaceae; genus Pinus; species Pinus taeda. The sequence continues at coordinate 44,291 of APFE030269826.1, forward strand.
AGCGCGCGTAGGCGGGCACGCACGATGGCGATCGCACAGGCGCGTGTAGGCAAAGGCGCACTGAGGTAGAGCACGGGCGGGCACGCACGGGCAACGTGCACGCCCGGCGACCTGCAGTGCGAGCGGATAGCGAACAACGAAACGATGAACAGCAAACAGTAATGTGACGTTATACGATGGGCAGCCAAATGTTTATACGCTGGTTTGGTTGGCATTAAACGTGAGAAGGCCGACCATCGTGTGGGCGCATTGAGGGGTTTCGTGTCGAAGATTTGGGGCGTCGGCCGAGGGGCTTCGCCCACCCCTCCCACACATTACACTCCATATAAATGTGCATAAGACTTGGCATTCAAATCAAGCATTCGATCATCACTTCTCTAGCTCTATGCACAAGAAGAGGAGGCGTAGCATGAGCGCATAGCTCATGTGCACTTGGAGGGATGCGCAGAAGTTAACTCTTGGTTTGTGGTTGAGGTGTGAACGAGTTGTGAACGGTTGGACATGTAGAATTGTTCAGAACTATACCAGCGTCTTGGTGGCCGTCTGTGGCACCCACTCACGTATAAAAGGTGAAGATTCTCTATTGCAAGGCAGGTTTCCTTGTATGTATAAATTTGGCTAAGTGTTGGCTTGATTTTGCAAGCACACTAGCTCATTGTACTGTTGAAAATATGATATAATATATATTGTTGGGCAGACTGTTCGGGAGTTGCACCTCCCCTCTATATCGTGCAATTGTTGTTTTATATTGCTGTGGATAATGATTAAGTATGGGTGATCATTGATATAAAGGTTTAATGCTTTTTACTTGGTTACGAAAAACAAACTAAGTACCGGTTGTGAATTAGGCGTAGTCCGCACACTTAAGTATTGTTAAAAATAAAAAGTGGGGTGGTGTTGCACCTCGCTGGCACGGTTGGAATACTACCATAGGCTTGGGGGCGTGACAGGTGGTATCAGAGCTTCACACCTTCACCAAAGTGAAGGTGGTATCAGAGCAAATATCCTGGTTGACAAAGGAGTGGTCGTGATAACAGGTTCTTGCAGGGAAAGAGGTTGGTGAAACACTCTAAGTGTGGCATCAAGGACTTGGGTTGCAGGTGAATCCGGTGCATGGTCAAAACTCAATTACAAAGGAAGAGAACATTAGCAATGGCTGAATCTCATGCCGGGTCTAATCGTAGTCCCATGGACACTTTCGATCTGATGCAGAAAGCGGTGGAAAGGGTGGATTTCTTAGAAGCTCATTTTGGAGAAAGGTTTGACCTTGTTGTGGAAGAACAAAAGGCATCCTTGAAAATGAAGGATGAGCTCGATGAACTCCAAACTTAACATGAGTACACTGATTTGATGTGTACACAACTCGAATTAAGGATCAAGGACGTTGAAGCTTCAAGGGACCAAGGTCTAGTAGAGATCATGGACTTGAAGAAAGCTCTTGACGAAGCCAGGGATGAAATAGCAGTGTTGAAGAAGGCCGTGAGGCATGGATTAGGTGGAGGAGTGCCTCATGTGAAAGTCAAGGAACCAGATTCATTCGATGGTACAAGGAGTGCAAAGACTCTTGGTAACTTCTTGTGGGACATGGAGCAATACTTGGAGAGATTGGGTCTATCCGATGATGAGACTAAGGTCAAAGTTGGTGCTCAATTCCTTACAAAAGATGCCAAGATGTGGTGGAGAAGGAGGATGGACCAGGTTGCAAATGGAAGTGCTACCGACATCACTTCTTGGGATGACATGAAGGGAGCCTTGCAGGCCCATTTTAGTCCTCAGGATGAAACATGGGAAGCTAGGATGAAGATTAAGTTTATAAAGCAAACCGGGAACCTTCAAACTTATCAAAGGGATTTTTCAAGTGCGGTCCTTGAGCTACCTGATATGGCGGAAAGAGACAAGGTATTCAATTTCATTGTTGGATTGAAGCCTTGGGCACGCAATGAGGTGAAGAGACAAAGGATTCATACACTTGAAGAAGCCTTTGCTGCAATTGACAGGTTGGTTGAGCACTATGATGAGACTTCTGATGATAGAAAGAAGAAGTCCAATAAATCGAAGGAGAAGAAGAAAGAAGAGACTTCGAAATATGATGATTCGAAGGGGAAGAAGGTCTTGAAGTGTTGGATTTGTGCAGGGCCACATATGGTGAAGAATTGTCCCTCTAAACCAAAGTTGGCTGCCATAACACAATCTAGTACGAAAGATGAAGGTGCTTCTATGGGTATGATGTAGGTTCTTAGCACTGCTGCTGCTACAGAGGTGCTCTCTCGGAAGGATCCCAAGAGGGACAAGTTGGAGTATGTCCGAATGAAAGTTGGAGATGCTGATATAATCACTATGGTAGATAGTGGGGCTTCTCACAACTTCATGGGGGAAGATACTGCAAGGAAAGCTGGGCTGAAATATGTTCCTATCAAGGCACATGTGAAGACGGTGAACTCTCCTCCGAATGAAGTTCTTGGTGTGGCTGAACAAGTGGACACTACACCTGGTGATTGGACCGGGAAGGTGGACTTCACCATTGTGAGGATTGATGACTATGAGGGCGTACTTGGGATGGAATTTATGAAGCAATATGATGCGATGATCGTTCCACACTTGAAGAAGTTGTACATCTATGATGGGAGGGAAGATGTACCCATAGGTGTTCCTACCTTTGGAGTCACTAGGCCTAATCATGAGGTGGCAACAATGCAGGTGAGGAGTGATGAAGGCATGAATGATGTATTTAAGCTTTTTTCCAAGGTAGAGACAAAGCTTACTGAGAAATCCTTGGTTATCAAGTCACTTTCAGATAGCATCTTGGACTTGACAAGAAGGCTAGAGGTGATTGAAGATGAGGAGGATGAAACATATATGAGACCGGGTGAGGACCGGGTTACCTACCTATAGAGGTTGGAGGTTGAAGATCCTGATAGGTGGATCGAATTGATTGGTGAGGGGGAGCCTACAAGCTCTCACCCCTCTACATCTTCTTAGAGAGACAAGAAGATGGGGCTCATTGTTAGCTACTCATGGCAGTGAGTCCCCTAAGCAGTTGAGCAGGTTATGATGGTGCAGGGATGGCTTGGCATCAAGCATCATGGCGTGTTGCAGATGGATGGAGATTACTTCATGGACCTGAGCATGGGTTATTCTGATGGAGTTCAGGATGTGGCATATGTTTTGGGAAATAACTGATGATGGCATGGGGATGTTCACTCTCATTGTTTGAGCGTGATGGTTGGACTGATCACCCGACTAGTTCAGACATGGGGTCACGAAGTGTACAGAGATGTGTTGACATTGGGAGGAGTATCATGGCAGCTAATCACTTGGAACACATGGAGCTATTGTGTTGATGAGGGCTCATAATAGATGAGCACATTGAACACATGATGGAGGAAGGTGTTTTCTTGAGACACTTGACTTGATGATGGAGTGTTCTCTTGAAACAATTGACTTGAAAATTGATGGAGAAGTGTTCTCTCTTTGAGAACTTGATGGTTGATGACATGATGGAGGAAATTGTTGCAGTGGACGTGTAGCTTGGTGTTGAAAGGATCAGCCTTTCATGATGGAGAGCAACATGGAGACATTGTGGCAGTTGGTCGATGGTCATGGACATCGATGGCATACCTTGGTATGGGATATCTTGGTGACAATTAGTCACTTGGATGAGACATGGTGGAGATGGAGGCCTACATATGTTGCAGAGATATTTGCCGTATATGAGAGGAGTCAACATCATGGTGGATGCTTGGAGTTGCGATGCTGCCGAGGACGACAACGACTTCAGGTGGAGGAGCATGTACCGCCCTGGGAGATTTCGCGACGGTGCGACGGGCACACGACATGGTGAGGTGCCACGGGCATGCGTCGGGCAACTTGGGCAGGCACGCATGATGGTTAGGCGGCTGGGCGGGCACGCGTAGGTGGAAGCGCACGATGGCTGGGCGACCAGGCGGGCGTGCACGATGGTTAGGCGACCGAGCGGGCGCGCGTAGGCAGGTGCGCACGATGGCGACCGGGCGTGCGTGCGTAGATAAAGGTGCACGGAGGTAGAGCACGGGCGGGCGCGCACGGGCGACCTGCGGTGCAGGTGGACAGCGAACAACGAAACGACGAACAACAAACAGTAATGCGGTGTTATACGATGGGCAGCCAAATATTTATACGCTAGTTTGGTTGGTGTTAAATGTGAGAAGGCCGACCATTGTGTGGGCGCATTGAGGGGTTTCGTGTGGAAGATTTGGGGCATCGACCGAGAGGCTTCGCCCACCCCTCCCACACATTACACTCCATATAAATGTGCATAAGACTTGACATTCAAATCAAGCATTCGATCATCACTTCTCTAGCTCTACGCACAAGGAGAGGAGGCCCACCATGAGCGCATAGCTCATGCGCACTTGGTGGAAAGCGTAGAAGTTAACTCTTGGTTTGTGGTTGAGGTGTGAACGAGTTGTGAACGGTTGGACGTGTAGAATTGTGTAGAACTATACCAGCGTCATGGTGGCCATGTGTGGCACCCGCTCACGTATAAAAGGTGCATATTCTCTATTGTAAGGCAGGTTGCCTTGTATGTATAAATTTGGCTAAGTGTTGGCTTGATTTTGCAGGCACACTAGCTCATTATACTGTTGAAAATCTGATATAATATATATTGTTTGGCAGACTGTTCGGGAGTTTCCCCTCCCCTTTATATCGTGCAATTGATGTTTTATATTGATGTGGATAATGATTAAGTATGGGTGATCATTGATATAAAGGTTTAATGATTTTTACTTGGTTGCAAAAAACAAACTAAGTACTGGTTGTGAATTAGGCGTAGTCCGTACACTTAAGTATTGTTAAAAATAAAAAGTGGGGTGGTGCCGTACCTCGCCGGCACGGTTGGAAGACTACCGTAGGCTTGGGGGCGTGACACGCCTAAACGAGTTCACCCGAACGACCTGCCCGAATGAGTTTGCATGCACGCCCTCAAACGACTCACCCAAACGAAGGGACAAGGGAGAGCCGGGCAAATGAGCTGCACGAACGTGCACAAAGCCAACCTTGGGTCACAAATTAGCATTTTTTGATACGGGCTCGTTCTCCCAGGTGCGCCCTCGCCCGACCCGCCTGAACGAGTTCACCCGAATGACCCGCCCGAACAAGTTCGCACGCACGCCCTCAAACGACTCACCCAAACGAAGGGACAAGGGAGAGTCAGGAAAACGAGCTGCACGAATGTGCACAAAGCAAACCTCGGGTCACAACTTAGCATTTTTTGATACGGGCTCGTTCGCCCTGGTGTGCCCTCGCCTGACCCGCTTGAACGAGTTCACCTGAACGACCTGCCCGAACGAGTTCGCACGCACAACCTCAAACGACTCACCCAAACGTAGGGACAAGGGAGAGATGGGAAAACGAGCTGCACGTACATGCACAAAGCCAACCTCGGATCACAACTTAGCATTTTTTGATACGGGCTAGTTCGCCCGGGTGCGCCCTCGCCCGACCCATCTGAACGAGTTCACCCAAATGACCCGCCCGAACGTGTTCGCACGCACGCCCTCAAACGACTCACCGAAATGAAGGGACAAGGGAGAGCCGAGAAAACAAGCTGCACGAACATGCACAAAGCCAACCTCGGGTCACAACTTAGCATTTTTTGGCACGGGCTCGTTCGCCCGGGTGCGCCCTCGCCTGACCCGCCTGGACGATTTCACCCGAACGACCCGCCCGAACGAGTTCGCACGCACGCCCTCAAACGACTCACCCAAACGAAGGGACAAGGGAGAGACGGGAAAACGATCTGCAAGAACGTGCACACAGCCAACCTCGGGTCACAACTTAGAATTTTTTGATACGGGCTCGTTCGCCCGGGTGCACCCTCGCCCGACCCGCCTGAACGAGTTCACCCGAACGACCCACCCGAACGAGTTCGCACGCACGCCCTCAAACGACTCACCGAAGTGAAGGGACAAGGGAGAGGCAGGCAAACGAGATGCACGAACGTGCACAAAGCCAACCTCGGGTCACAACTTAGCATTTTTTTATACGGGCTCGTTCGCCCTGGTGTGTCCTCACCCAACCCGCCCGAACGAGTTCACCCGAACAACCCGCCCGAACTAGTTCACACGCACACCCTCCAACGACTCACCCAAACGAAGGGACAAGGGAGAGCCAGTCAAACGAGCTACACGAACGTGCACAAAGCCAACCTCGGTTCACAACTTAGCATTTTTTTATACGGGCTCGTTCGCCCGGGTGCGCCCTCGCCTGACCCACCTGAACGAGTTCACCCGAACGACCCACCCGAACAAGTTCGCACGCACAACCTCAAACGACTCACCCAAACGAAGGGACAAGGGAGAGCCGGGCAAACAAGCTGCATGAACGTGCACAAAGCCAACCTCGGGTCACAACTTAGAATTTTTTGATACGGGCTCATTTGCCCGGGTGCGCCCTCGCTTGACCCGCCTGAACGAGTTTGCACGTACGCCCTCAAACATCTCACCGAAACGAAGGGACAAGGGAGAGCCGGGAAAATGAGCTGCACGAACGTGCACAAAGCCAACCTCGGGTCACAACTTAGCATTTGTTGATACAGACGCGTTCGCCCGGGTGCGCCCTCACCTGACCCGCCTGAACGAGTTCACCCGAACGACCCACCTGAACGAGTTCGCACGCACGCCCTCAAACGACTCACCGAAACGAAGGGACAAGGGAGAGTAGGGAAAACAAGCTGCACGAACGTGCACAAAGCCAACCTCATGTCACAACTTAGCATTTTTTGCTACGGGCTCGTTCGCCTGGGTGCACCCTCGCCCGACTCGCTTGAACGAGTTCACTCAAATGACCCACTCGAACGAGTTCGCATGCATGCCCTCAAACGACTCACCGAAACGAAGGGACAAGGGAGTGTTGGGCAAACGAGTTGCACGAATGTGCACAAAGCCAACCTCAGGTCACAACTTAGCATTTTTTGATACGGGCTCATTCGCTCGGGTGCGCCCACGCCCGACCCGCCTGAACGAGTTCACCCGAATGACCCGTCTGAACGACCCGCCCGAACATGTTCGCACACACACCCTCAAACGAGTCACCCAAACGAAGGGACAAGGGAGAGACGGGCAAACGAGCTGCACGAACGTGCACAAAGCCAACCTCGGGTCACAACTTAGAATTTTTTGAAATGGGCTCGTTCGCCCAGGTGCGCCCTCGCTCGACCCGCCTGAAAGAGTTCACCTGAACGAGTTCGCACGCACGCCCTCAAACGACTCACCCAAATGAAGGGACAAGGGAGAGTCGGGCAAACGAGCTGCACGAACATGCACAAAGCCAACCTCGTGTCACAACTTAGCATTTTTTGACACGGGCTTGTTCACCAGGGTGCGCCCTCGCCCAACCCGCCTGAACGAGTTTGCACGCACGCCCTACATCGACTCACCCAAACGAAGGGACAAGGGAGAACTGGGAAAACGAGCTGCACAAACGTGCACAAAGCCAACCTCGAGTCACAACTTAGCATTTTTTGACACGGGCTCATTCGCCCAGGTGCGCCCTCGCCCGACCCACCTGAACGAGTTCACCTGAACGACCCGCCCGAACGAGTTCGCACACACACCTTGAAACGACAAACCCAAACGAAGGGACAAGGGAGAGCTGGGCAAACAAGCTGGAAGAACGTGCACAAAGCCAACCTTGGGTCACAACTTAGCATTTTTTGATATGGGCTCATTCGCACGGGTGCGTCCTCGCCCAACCCGCCTGAACGAGTTCACCCGAACGACCCGCCCGAACGAGTTCGCACGCACGCCCTCAAACGACTCACCCAAACGAAGGGACAAGGGAGATCCGGGCAAACGAGCTACACGAACATGCACAAAGCCAACCTCGGGTCACAACTTAGCATTTTTTGACACGGGCTCATTCGCCTGGGTGCGCCCTCGCCTGACCCGCCTTGTACCGCCCTAGGAGATTTGGCGATGGTGCGACAGGCGCACGACATGGTGAGGCGCCTCGAGCACGCACCGCGCAACTTGGGTGGGTGCGCATGGTGGTTAGGCGGCAGGGCAGGCACGCGTAGGCGGAAGCGCATGATGGTTGGGCGACCGGGAGGGTGCGCGTAGGTGGGCGTGCACGATGGTTAGACAACCGGGCGGAGTGCCCGACCGGGCGGAGTGCACGATGGTTAGGCAACCGGGTGGGGACGCACAATGGTGACCGGGCGGGCGCGTATAGGCAAAGGCGCACAGAGGTAGAGCACGGGCGGGCGCGCACGGGCAGCGTGCACGTCTGGCGACCTGCGGTGCGGGCGGACAACAAACAGCGAAACGACGAACATAAAACAGTAATGTGACGTTATACGATGGGCAGCCAAATGTTTATACATTGGTTTGGATGGCGTTAGACGTGAGAAGGGTGACCATCGTGTGGGCGCATTGAGTTGTTTCGTGTGGAAGATTTGGGGCGTCAGCCGAGGGGCTTCGCCCACCCCTCCCACACATTACACTCCATATAAATGTGCATAAGACTTGGAATTCAAATCAATCATTCGATCATCACTTCTCTAGATATACACACAAGGTGAGGAGGTGCAGCATGAGCGCATAGCTCATGCGCACTTGGTGGAATGCGCATAAGTTAACTCTTGGTTTGTGGTTGAGGTGTGAACGAGTTGTGAACAGTTGGACGTGTAGAATTGTGCACAACTATACGAGCGTCTTGGTGGCCATGTGTGGCACTGGCTCACGTATAAAAGGTGCATATTCTCTATTGTAAGGCAGGTTGCCTTGTATGTATAAATTTGGCTAAGTGTTGGCTTGATTTTGCAAGCACACTAGCTCATTGTACTGTTGAAAATCTGATATAATATATATTGTTGGGCAGACTGTTCGGGAGTTGCCCCTCCCCTCTATATTGTGCAATTGCTGTTTTATATTGTTGTGGATAATGATTAAGTATGGGTGATCATTGATATAAAGGTTTAATGCTTTTTACTTGGTTGCAAAAAACAAACTAAGTACCGGTTGTGAATTAGGCATAGTCCGCACACTTAAGTATTGTTAAAAAGAAAAAGTGGGGTGGTGCCACACCTCGTCGGCATGGTTGGAAGACTACCGTAGGCTTGAGGGCGTGACAGGTGGTATCAGAGCATCACACCTTCACCGAAGTGAAGGTGGTATCAGAGCAGATATCCTGGTTGACAAAGGAGTGACCGTGATAACAGGTTCTTGCAAGGAAAGAGGTTGGTGAAACACTCTAAGTGTGGCATCAAGGACTTGGGTTGCAGGTGAAGTTGGTGCATGGTCGAAACTCGATTACAAAGGAAGAGAAGGTTAGCGATGGCTGAATCTCATGCCAGGTCTAATCATAGTCCCGTGGACACTTTCGATCTGATGCAGAAAGTGGTGGAAAGGGTGGATTTCTTAGAAGCTCATTTTGAAGAAAGGTTTGACCTTGTTGTGGAAGAACAAAAGGCATCCTTGAAGATGAAGGATGAGCTCGATGAACTCCAAACTCAACATGAGTACACTGATTTGATGTGTACACAACTCGAATTAAGGGTCAAGGACGTTGAAGCTTCAAGGGACCAAGGTCTAGTAGAGATCATGGACTTGAAGAAATCTCTTGACGAAGCCAGGGATGAAATAGCGGTGTTGAAGAAGGCCGTGAGGCATGGCTCAGGTGGCGTAGTGCCTCATGTGAAAGTCAAGGAACTGGATTCATTCGATGGTACAAGGAGTGCAAAGACTCTTGGTAACTTCTTGTGGGACATGGAGCAATACTTGGAGAGATTGGGTCTATCCGATGATGAGACTAAGGTCAAAGTTGGTGCTCAATTCCTTACAAAAGATGCCAAGATGTGGTGGAGAAGAAGGATGGACCAGGTTGCAAATTGAAGTGCTACCGACATCACTTCTTGGGATGACATGAAGGGAGCCTTGCAGGCCCATTTTAGTCCTCAGGATGAAACATGGGAAGCTAGGATGAAGATTAAGTTTATAAAGCAAACCGGGAACCTTCAAACTTATCAAAGGGAGTCTGCAAGTGCGGTCCTTGAGCTACTTGATATGGTAGAAAGAGACAAGGTATTCAATTTCATTGTTGGATTGAAGCCTTGGGCACGCAATGAGGTGAAGAGACAAAGGATTCGTACACTTGAAGAAGCCTTCGCTGCAGTTGACAGGTTGGTTGAACACTATGATGAGACTTCTGATGATAGAAAGAAGAAGTCTGATAAACCGAAGGAGAAGAAGAAATAAGAGACTTCGAAATCTGATGATTCGAAGGCGAAGAAGGTCTTGAAGTGTTGGATTTGTGCAGGTCCACATACGATGAAGAATTGTTCCTCTAAACCGAAGTTGGCTGCCATAGCACAATCTAGTATGAAAGATGAAGGTGCTTATGTGGGTATGATGCAGGTTCTTAGCACTTCTACTGCTACAGAGGTGCTCTCTCGGAAGGATCCCGAGAGGAACATGTTGGAGTATGTCCGAATGAAAGTTGGAGATGCTGATATACTCACTATGGTAGATAGTGGGGCTTCTCACAACTTCATCGGGGAAGATACTGCAAGGAAAGTTGGGCTGAAATATGTTCCTATCAAGGCACATGTGAAGATGGTGAACTCTCCTCCGAATGAAGTTCTTGGTGTGGCTGAACAAGTGGACACTACACTTGGTGATTGGACCGGGAAGGTGGACTTCACCATTGTGAGGATTGATGACTATGAGGGCGTACTTGGGATGGAATTTATGAAGCAATATGATGCGATGATCGTTCCACACTTGAAGGAGTTGTACATCTATGATGGGAGGGAAGATGTACCCATAGGTGTTCCTACCTTTGGAGTCACTAGGCCTAATCATGAGGTGGCAACAATGCAGGTGAGGAGTGATGAAGGCATGGATGATGTATGTAAGTGTTTGTCCAAGGTAGAGACAAATCTTACCGAGCAATCCTTGGTTATCAAGTCACTTTCAGATAGCATCTTGGACTTGACAAGAAGGCTAGAGGTGATTGAAGATGAGGAGGATGAAACATATATGAGACCGGGTGAGGACCGGGTTACCTAACTACAGAGGTTGGAGGTTGAAGATCCTGATAGGTGGATCAAATTGATTAGTGAAGGGGGAGCCTACAAGCTTTCACCCCTCTACATCTTCTTAGAGAGACAAGAAGATGGGGCTCATTGTTAGCTGCTCATGGCAGTGAGTCCCCTAAGCAGTTGAGCAAGTTATGATGGTGCAGGGATGGCCTGGCATCAAGCATCATGGCATGTTGCAGATGGATGGAGATTACTTCATGGACTTGAGCATGGGTTATTATGATGGAGTTCAGGATGTGGCAGATGTTTTGAAACAACTGATGATGGCATGGGGATGTTCACTCTCATTGTTTGAGCGTGATGGTTGGACTGATCACCCCTTCTAGTTCAGACATGGGGTCACGAAATGTACAAAGATGTGTTGACATTGGGAGGAGTATCATGGCAGCTGAGCACTTGGAACACATGGAGCTATTGTGTTGATGAGGGCTCATAACAGATGAGCACATTGAGCACATGATGGAGGAAGGTCTTTTCTTGAGACACTTGACTTGATGATGGAGTGTTCTCTTGAAACACTTGACTTGACACTTGATGGAGAAGTGTTCTCTCTTTGAGCACTTGATGGTTGATGACATGATGGAGGACATTGTTGCAGTGGACGTGTAGCTTGGTGTTGAAAGGATCAGCCTTTCATGATGGAGACCAGCATGGAGACATTGTGGCAGTTGGTCGATGGTCATGGACATCGATGGCATACCATGGTATGGGATATCTTGGTGACAATTAGTCACTTGGATCAAACATGGTGGAGATGGAGGCCTACATATGTTGCAGGGATATTTGCCGTATATGAGAGGAGTCGACATCATGGTGGATGCTTGGAGTTGGGATGTTGTCAAGGACGACAACGACTTCAGGCAGAGGAGGATGTACCGCCCTGGGAAATTTGGCGATGGTGCGACGGGCGCATGACATGGTGAGGTGCCCCGGGCACGCGTCGGGCAACTTGGGCAGGTGCGCACGGTGGTTAGGCGACCGGGCGGGCACGCGTAGGTGGAAGCGCATGATGGCTGGGTGACCGGGCGGGCGCGCGTAGCGGGCATGCACGATGGTTAGATGACCGGGCGGAGTGCACGACCGGGTGGAGCGCACGATGGTTAGGCGACCAGGTGGGCATGCACGATGGCAACCGGGTGGGTGTGCGTAGGCAAAGGCGCACGGAGGTAGAGCACGGGCGGGCGCGCACGGGTAGCGTGCATGGCGGGCGACCTGCGGTGCGGGCGGATAGCAAACAACGAAACAACGAACAGCAAACAGTAATGCGACGTTATACGATGGGCAGACAAATGTTTATACGCTGGTTTGGATGGCGTTAAACGTGAGAAGGTTGACCATCGTGTGGGCGCATTGAGGGGTTTCGTGTGGAAGATTTGGGGCGTCGGCCGAGGGGCTTCACCCACCCCTCCCACACATTACACTCCATATAAATGTGCATAAGACTTGGCATTCAAATCAATCATTCGATCATCACTTCTCTAGCTCTACGAACAAGGAGAGGAGGCGCAACATGAGTGCATAGCTCATGCCCACTTGGTGGAATGCGTAGAAGTTAACTCTTGGTTTGTGGTTGAGGTGTGAATGAGTTGTGAACAGTTGGACGTGTAGAATTGTGCAGAACTATACGAGAATCTTGGTGGTCGTGTGTGGCACCCGCTCATGTATAAAAGGTATAGATTCTCTATTGTAAGGCAAGTTGCCTTGTATGTATAAATTTGGCTAAGTGTTGGCTTGATTTTGCGAGCACACTAGCTCATTGTACTGTTGAAAATATGATATAATATATATTGTTGGGCAGACTGTTCAGGAGTTTCCCCTCCCCTTTATATCATGCAATTGTTGTTTTATATTGCTGTGGATAATGATTAAGTATGGGTGATAATTGATATAAAGGTTTAATGCTTTTTACTTGGTTGCGAAAAACAAACTAAGTACCGGTTGTGAATTAGGCATAGTCTGCACACTTAAGTATTGTTAAAAAGAAAAAGTGTGGTGGTGCCGCACCTCGCCGGCACGGTTTGAAGACTACCATAGGCTTGGGGGCGTGACACGCCTGAACGAGTTCACCCGAACGACCCGCCCGAACGAGTTCGCACGCACGCCCTCAAACGACTCACCCAAACGAAGGGACAAGGGAGAGCCGGGCAAACGAGCTGCACGAACATGCACAAAGACAACCTCGGGTCACAACTTAGCATTTTTTGACACAGGGCTCATTCGCCCGGGTACGCCCTCGCCTGACCTGCCTGAACGAGTTCACCCGAACGACCCGCCCGAACGGGTTCACACGCACGCCCTCAAATGACTCACCCGAACGAAGGGACAAGCGAGAGTCGGGCAAACGAGCTGCACAAACGTGCACAAAGCCAACCTCGGGTCACAACTTAGCATTTTTTGACACAGGCTCGTTCGCCCAGGTGCGCCCTCGCCCGACCCGCCTAAACGAGTTCACCCGAACGGGTTCGCACGCACGCCCTCAAATGACTCACCCAAACGAAGGGACAAGGTAGAGACGGGCAAACGAGCTACACGAACGTGCACAAAGCCAACCTCGGGTCACAACTTAGCATTTTTTGACATAGGCTCGTTCGCCCGGGTGCGCCCTCGCCTGATCCGCCTGAACGAGTTCACCCGAACGACCCACCCGAACGAGTTCGCACGGACGCCCTCAAACGACTCACCGAAACGAAGGGACAAGGGAGAGCCGGTTAAACGAGCTGCATGAACGTGCACAAAGCCAACCTCGGGTCACAACTTAGTGTTTTTTGACACGGGCTCGTTCGCCCGGGTGTGCCCTTGCCCGACCCGCCTTAACGAGTTCACCCGAACGACCCGCCCGAACGAGTTCGCATGCACGCCCTAAAACGACTCGCCGAAATGAAGGGACATGGTAGATCCGGGAAAACGAGCTACACGAACGTGCACAAAGCCAACCTCGGGTCACAACTTAGCATTTTTTGACACGGGCTCGTTTGCCCGGGTGCGCCCTCGCCCGACCCACCTGAACGAGTTCACCCGAACGACCCGCCCGAACGAGCTGCCCGAACGAGTTCGCATGCGCGCCCTCAAACGACTCACCCAAACGAAGGGACAAGGTAGAGCCAGGAAAACGAGCTGCACGAACGTACACAAAGCCAACCTCGGGTCACAACTTAGCATTTTTTGATATGGGCTCGTTCGCCCGGTTGCGCCCTTGCGCGACCCGCCCGAACGAGTTCACACGGACGCCCTCGCCCGACCCGACCGAACGACCCGCCCGAACGAGTTCACACAGACGCCCGAGCCCAACCCGCCCGAACGACCCACCTGAATGAGTTCACACGGACGTCCTCACCCGACCCGCCCGAACGAGTTCACACGCACGCCCTTGCCTGACCCGCCCGAACGAGTTCACACACACGCCCTCAAATGACTCACCAAAATGAAGGGACAAGGGAGAGCCAGGAAAACGAGGTGCACGAACGTGCACAAAGCCAACCTCGGGTCACAACTTAGCATTTTTTGATACGGGCTCGTTCGCCCGACCTGCCTGAACGAGTTCACATGGACGCCCTCGCCCAACCCGCCTGAACGAGTTCACACAGACGCCCTCGCCCGACCCGCCTGAACGAGTTCACATGGACGCCCTCGCCCGACCCGCCCGAACGAGTTCACACGCCCGTTCGGGTGAGGGCGTCCGTGTGAACTCGATCGAACGACCCACCTGAACGAGTTCACACAGACGCCCTCGCCGGACTCGCCCGAACGAGTTTGCACGGACGCCCTCGCCCGAACGAGTTTGCACGGACGCCCTCGCCCGAACGCGTTTGCACGGACGCCCTCGCCCGAACGAGTTTGCACGGACACCCTCGCCCGAACGAATTTGCACAGACCCCCTCGCCCAACCGACCCGCCCGAACGAGTTTGCACGGACGCCCTCGCCCAAACGAGTTTGCACGGATGCCCTCGCCCGAACGACCCACCCGAACGAGTTTGCACGGACGCCCTCGCCCAACCCGCCCAAACGTGTTTACACGGATGCCCTCTCCTGAACGACTCGCCCGAACGATTTTGCACGGACGCCCTTTCCCGAACGAGTTTGCACGGACAACCTCGCACGACCCGCCCGAACGAGTTTACACTGACGCCCTCACCCGACCCGCCCGAACGAGTTTACATGGGAGCCCTCGCCCGACCTGCCCGAACGAGTTTGCATGGAAAATGACCTTCCCGAATGAGTTGACATGGCAAACGACCCGCCTGAACGAGTGTTTACACGACAAACGACCCGCTCGAACGAGTTTACATGGGCTCCGACACACGACCAAAACCAAGGCACAAGGGAGATTCGGGCGAACGGGCAGCACAATCGTGCAAAAAGCCCACCCCCTGTCAATACTTTGCATTTTTTATACGGCAACGTGTGCCCTGGGTGCCGTCACACGACACGACACGACCTGACCTGGCCTGCCCCAACGTGTTTGCACGGGCACCCACACACGACACGTCCCGACCCGCCCGAACGAAATTTGGGGTTTCCATGGGTGCACGACCCGAACAAAATTTTGGGGTTTCTGTGGGCGCCTGACCCGAATGGAGGCACGGGGGAGCTTCAGGCAAACGGGCTGCATGAACTTGCAGAAGACACATAGGCGGTCATGACTTAGCGTTTTTGGCACGGCCACGTGTGCCTGGGCACCCACAAACAACCCGGCCGGCCTTGGGCGAGCCGATCCGACTCGCCCGACCGCATTTGCATGCGCACCCACAAAGGACACGACACAACCTAACCCAAACAAAATTTGGGGTTTCCTTTTATGCACAATCCGAACGAAATTTGGGGTTTCCATGGGTGCGCGAACCGAACGAAGGCACAAGGGAGCGTCGGGCAAACGGGCCACACGAACGTGTATAAGGCACACGGGGGGTCATCACTTAGCATTTTTGGCATTGCCACGTGTTCCCGAGCACCCACGCATGGCACGACCCGACCCGCCCGAACAAAATTTGGGGTTTCCATGGGTGCACGTCCCGAACGAAGGCACGAGGGAGCGTCGGGCAAACGGGTCACGCGAACATGCAGAAGGCACACGGGTGGTCACGCCTTAACATTTTTTGCATGGCCACATGTTCCCGAGCACCCACTCATGCCACGACACAACCTGACCCGACTCGCCCGAACGCATTTGCACGGGCACCCACACACGACATGACCCGACCCACCCGAACGCACGCCCTCAAACGACTCACCCAAACGAAGGGACAAGGGAGAGCCGGGCAAACGAGCTACACGAACGTGCACAAAGCCAACCTTGGGTCACAACTTACCACTTTTTGATACGGGCTCGTTCGCCCAGGTGCACCCTCGCCCGACCCCCCTGAACGAGTTCAACCAAACGACTCGCCCACACGACCCGCCCTGTCATGCCCCCAACTCTTTTTTTCTTAAGTTGAGCGGGTGCGGCACTCCCTAAACGACTCACCATTTCCATGGTTAAGTGTTTTACGAACTACGCCTTCACTTTCATAAAAAAATTACTTGTTAAATTATAATGTGTGGAATTCCATTATAACATGCATGATAAACATAACCGAGAACAACAATCCATGTATAAGAGATCTTTTTATTATAAGTAGAAATTTTACAACATGACCGGGAGACTATGCTCAACCGGTGTTTTACAACAAGGCGGGTGCCCGCCCATGCAAGAGCGCACGGCGGTCTGCCCGAACTTCGCCCGATATACAACAATGTCATTTGCCCGAACGATGGGCGTGCTGTGCCACCGTGCACGCCCAACCGCAACACAACCCAACACTCGGCGCTATCGCGTTTACCTCCAACAGTTGGGCGGGCGGGTTGCCCACGCCCTCGCCCGGTCGTTCCCCCGACGGGTGGGCGAGCATTCACCCGCGCCCAAGTCCGGTTCTACCGGTGCGCTGCCGAACAACCTGTCGCACCTACACGTTGCCTGCCAGGCGCTGCGGGCGCATCTCCGTGCGACCTGTGGTTACCACCGCACCTTCCCCTTCGCACTAAGACTTGTGCGTTAGGCTGCGATGATGAACCTTGACCGATTTGCGATGTCTCCATCCAACGTTTCATCTGTTTTTTTATATGCATTGTGGGAGGGGGCTGCCACTCAGCCGACCTCCACAACTTCTCCAACTCACGCCCGATCGTTTGTCGCCACACGTGGTCGGCCCGCCCTCCGTGTGGGAACCCTCCACAACCGTGTCCAACACTCTGCCTATGCTCGGTCGGTTCACCCACGATTTATCACCAACTCGTCATATAAACATACGAATGCTCCATATCTCCACGCGCTCACCCAACATGTGCGCACAAGTGGTGTTCGCGGTACTTAGTCAATTTTTCTCATCGTGCGGAGGGCGCGTGCCCGGGCCGCAACGCTAGGACACTACATCCTCCCCCACTGGAAATCATTGTCACCCTCGACAATCCTCCATGTCTAAGTACTCTTTGCTCAAATCTCGCAATCTTCCTCTTCCATCTCCAAAGTGAGTCCTCTGATTCCCAACTCTCCTCTTCTAGTGCTTCCTGCCATCTGACAAGTTACTCCCATTTCTGGTGGCAACCAATCCCTGTAGTTCTGAAGTCCAATATCTTCTCCAACTCCAAGCCTGGTTTTTCCACTATCCCAACTGGTCCTCTCGATGGTTCAGCTCTCTCTGGATGGTCTGAATCAAGCCTGCATCTCTTCAACTGACTCACATGAAAAACAGGATGTTTCATGTGCATATGGTGCGGATGCTCTAGCTTATAAGCAACCTCCCCCACTCACTTCTTCCACACGAAATGGTCCCTCATACTTCCGTGTCAGTTTGGCAGCCGTCCCCTTGGCTGGCTGAACCTTCTCTTCGATAATCCTGAGAAACACCATATCTCCCACACTGAACTGTACATCCCGTCTCCCCCGATAAACATTCTTCTTCATTCTCCTTGCAGCATCGTGCAAGCGCAACCGTGCAAACTCCAAGGTCTCCTCCCAAGCCTTCATGAATCTCTTTGCATGAGGACTCCTCATACAACCTGTAGTCTCAACGGTGTGCGGAGCAACCGGCATCTGTCCATTCACCAACTCAAATGGACTGTACCCCGTCGCAGAACTCTTATGAATATTGTAGCTAAACTGAGCAATATCCAAGAGTTCAGACCAATTCCTCTGATCAGCCATGACATAATGTCTCAAGTAGTCCTCCAGCAATGCGTTGATACGCTCAGTCTGTCCATCTGTCTGCGGATGGTAACTCGAACTCATCAGCAACTCTGTCCCAACTAACTTGCACAATGTTGTCCAAAATCTCCATATAAATCGTGGATCTCTATCCAACACGATACTCAACGGCATACCCCAATACTTCACCACGTTCTTAAAGAACAACTCGGCAGTACGCTCAGCTCCACAAGGTATCTTTGTCGGAACAAAGACAACATACTTGGAAAAACGATCAACAACGACCATGATCCCATTATACCCCTGCACCTGCGGTAACTGAACAATGAAGTCCATAGAGACACTCATCCACAGCCTCTCTGGAATAGGTAAAGGTTGCAACAGTCCTCCTTGCCTATGATTATCCGATTTGTCCTGCTGACAAATGATGCATGTATGTACATACTCCTCCATCTCCTCCCGCATCTTCTCCCAAAAGAACCCTCTCTCCAACAATGCCAAAGAACGACGCTGCCCTGGGTGGCCAACCCATGGAGAATCGTGGCACTCCTTTAAGAGGTGCCTCCTAAGACCAGATTTCTTTGGAACATAGAGTCGGTTTCCAAAGAACAAGTAACCGTCTTGTAGAAAGAACCTATGTGTCTTTCCTTCCTTTATCTGCTTCACTATATTTTGCACCAAAGTATCGGTTTCCACACTTTCCTTCAGTTTGTTTTGCATCTCTTCCGACATCTGAATCCGACTTCTACCCCTCGCTGCCCGGTCTCCACCCTCCAATGGTGCAAGATGTCCCTTCCTACTAAGCGCATCTTCTAGCGCATTGTGTCTACCCGGTCTATACTCAATAGACATGTCGAAATCTGCCAAGAAGTCCTACCAATGAGCTTGCTTCACAGAAAGCTTCGGTTGTGATGCAAAATAACTAGCTGCAACGTTGTCAGTCTTGACAACAAAAGGCTTCACAATCAAGTAGTGCTTCCATACATGAAGGAAATGGATGATCGCAATCATCTCCTTCTCATGAACCGGATACCTCCGCTCTCTATCCTGCAACTTCCGACTCTCATAGGCCACCGGATGCCCATCCTGCATAAGAACCCCTCCTATGGCAAAATCTGAAGCATCAGTGTGCACCTTGAATGGTCTCCCGAAGTCAGGAAACTTCAGTATCGGTGCTGTAACCATCCTTCTCTTCAAATCATTAAATGCCTTTTGACATTTCTCCATCCAACACCACTTCTTATCCTTTTTTAGTAGGTCTGTTAGTGCCGATGTTACCTTGGAGTAACCTTCTACAAACTTCCATTGGTAGTTGGTCATGCCCAAGAACACCCTCATATCATGGACATTCTTCGGTTCAACCCAGTCCTCGATAGCCTTCACCCTGCTCGGCTCCATCCGTATGTACCCCTATCCAACGATGTGCCCAAGGAGCGGAATCTCGGTCTGAGAAAACACACACTTAAAATTCTTCAAGAACAACTGATTCTCCCTCAGTGCCTCGAAAATCATCGCCAAGTGCTTCTTATGATCCTCCATGTTATCACTGTAAACCACTATATCGTCCAAGTATACCACTACGAACGAGTCCAAGTACGGTCATAGGACATCATTCATCAAAGTGCAAAATGTCGCAGGAGCGTTGCACAACCCAAACGGCATAACAAGGAACTCAAAGCTACCATACCTTGTTATGATCGCGGTCTTCTTCTCGTCTCCTTCAGCAATCCGCACATGATAGTAACCATGCCTCAAGTCTAGCTTGGAAAACACTCAGGCTTTCGCAAGCTTGTTGAAGAAATCTGCAGCCAATGGCAAAGGATACCTGTTTCTCACCATCTGTTTGTTCAATGCACGGTAGTCATAGCACATCCTTAGCTCATTGCTATCCTTCTTTCGCTGGAATAATACCGGAGCTCCATATGGGGACCTTGAAGGTTTAATGAAACCTGCATCAGCTAACTCCTTTAGCTGTCTTTTCAATTCCTCCAACTCAGGCCCTGATAAACGATAAGGTGCTTTAGCTGGGGGTTCCTTCCCTAGTTCAAGCTCAATGCTATGGTCCACCGCATGCCTTGGTGGAAGCTTCTTCGGTAGCTCATCAGGCATCAAATCTGCATACTCGGCAAGCACATCAGAAATCTCAGCTGAAATAGGCGTCCCCACTTCATCACCTTTGAATCCCTTGAACATCACCGCATATGTCTCCATGTCTGATTCCTTCATGGCTCTCTCCAAACTCAGTGCAAAAACATGCTGCATCTTGACCTCCCTCCTTTGCCTATGTGTGGGCAAAGTCCAAGTTCGTGTCTGTCCAACCAGCACCACCTCATCACAGAAGGGGACAACAATAGCCTTTTTGCCCTTCAAGAAATCTTGTCCAAGTATTACATCGAAGTCGTTCATCTCCATCACCGTGAAGTCCAACTGACCCGTCCAGTCTCCTATCTGCACTAGCACTTCGTGTGCCAAACCCGTCACCTTAGCCTTAGAGTTCACTACCTTGACCTCCATGTTGGATGGAAGGATCGTCAGTCCGACATCTCTAGCCAACTGTGTCATCATAAAGTTATGGGTGGCCCCTGTGTCCACAAGAGCTTGAGTGGTCTTTCCACAGACCATCAAGTCTACGAAACCCAGACTGTTCATCCATGATTTCTCCATAACCTGCATACATTTCCGTTCTCGTTGCTTATCATCAAGCCTCTTCAACCCTGAATTAGCTTTCACCACAGCTTCAACCTTCCGTGAACCTGCTCTAATACCACCTGTCACGCCCCCAACTCTTTTTTTATTAAGTTGAGCGGGTGTGGCACCACCTAAACGACTCATTGTTTCCATGGTTAAGTGTTTTACGAACTACGCCTTCACTTTCATAAAAACTTTACTTGTTAAATTATAATGTGCGGAATTCCATTATAACATGCATGATAAACATAACCAAGAACAACAATCCATGTATAAAATATCTTTTTATTATAAGTATAAATTTTACAACATGACCGGGAGACTATGCTCAATCGGCGTTTTACAACAAGGCGGGCGCCCGCCCGTGCAAGAGCGCACGACGGTCTGCTCGAACTTCACCCGATATACAACAATGTCGTTTGCCCAAATGATGGGTGCGTCGTGCCACCGTGCACGCCCAACCGCAACAAAACCCAGCACCCAGCGCTATCGTGTTTACCTCCAACAGTTGGGCGGGCGGGTCGCCCATGCCCTCGCCCGGTCATTCCCCTGATGGGCGGGTGAGCGTTCACCCGCGCCCAAGTCCGGTTCTACCTGTGCACTTCCAAACAACCTATCGCATCTACACGTTTCCTGCCCGGCGCTGCGGGTGCATCTCCGTGCAACCTGCAGTTACCACCGCGCCTTCCCCTTCGCACTAAGACTTGTGTGTTAGGCTGCGATGATGAAACTTGACCGATTTGCGATGTCTCCATCCAACGTTTCATCCACTGATTTATATGCATTGTGGGAGGGGGCTACCACTTGGATGACCTCCACAACTTCTCCAACTCGCGCCCAATCATTTGTCGCCACACATGGTCGGCCCGCCCTCCGTGCGGGACCACCCCACAACCGTGTCAAACACTCCGCCTACGCTTGGTCAGTTCGCCCACGAGCTATCGCCAAATTGTCATATAAACATACAAACGCTCCATATCTCCGCGCACTCACCCAACATGTGCGCACAAGTGGCATTCGCGGTACTTAGTCGATTTTTCTCATCGTGCGGAGGGCGCGCGCCCGGGTCGCAACGCTAGGGCGCTACACGCCCGAACGAGTTCGCACGCACAACCTCAAACGACTCACCCAAACGAAGGGACAAGGGAGAGCCGGGAAAATGAGCTGCACGAATGTGGACAAAGCCAACCTCGGGTCACAACTTAGCATTTTTTGATACTGGCTCATTCGCCCGGGTGCGCCCTCGCCCGACCCGATTGAACAAGTTCACTCGAACGACCCGCCAGAACGAGTTCGCACGCACGCCCTCAAAATACTCACCGAAATGAAGGGACAAGCGAGAGCTGGGCAAACGAGCTGCACAAACGTGCACAAAGCCAACCTCGGGTCACAACTTAGCATTTTTTGATACGGGCTCGTTCGCCTGGGTGCAACCTTGCCCGACCCGCCTGAACGAGTTCGGGCACACGCCCTCAAAAGACTCACCGAAACGAAGGGACAAGGGAGAGCCAGGCAAACGAGTTGCACGAACGTGCACAAAGCCAACCTCGGGTCACAACTTAGCATTTTTTGATACCGACTCGTTTACCCGGGTGCACCCTCGCCCGACCCACCTGAACGAGTTCGCCTGAACGACCCGCCCAAACGCGTTCGCATGCATGCCCTCAAACGACTCACCGAAACAAAGGGACAAGGGAGAGCCAGGCAAACGAGCTGCACGAACGTGCACAAAGCCAACCTCGGGTCACAACTTAGCATTTTTTGATTCGGCCTCGTTCGCCCAGGTGCACCCTCACCCGACCCGCCTGAACGAGTTCGCCCGAACGACCCGCCCGAACGAGTTCACACGCACGCCCTCAAAAGACTCACCGAAACGAAGGGACAAGGGAGAGCCGGGAAAACAAGCTGCATGAACGTGTACAAAGCCAACCTCGGGTCACAACTTAGCATTTTTTGATACGAGCTCGTTCGCCCGTGTGCGCCCTCGCTTGACCCGCCTGAACGAGTTCCCCTGAATGACCTGCCCGAATCAGTTCGCATGAGCACCCTCAAACGACTCACCCAAATGAAGGGACAAGGGAGAGCCGGGAAAACAAACTGCACGAACATGCACAAAGCTAACCTCGGGTCACAACTTGGCATTTTTTGATACGGGCTCGTTCGCCCGGGTGGGCCCTTGCCCGACCCGCCTGAACGAGTTCCCCGGAATGACCCACCCGAACGAGTTCGCACGCACGCCCTCAAACGACTCACCCAAACGAAGGGACAAGGGAGAACCGGGCAAATGAGCTGCACGAACGTGCACAAAGCCAACCTCGGGTCACAACTTAGCATTTTTTGATACGGGCTTGTTCGCCCAGGTGCACCCTCGCCCGACCCGCCTGAACGAGTTCACCCGAACGACCCGCTTGAACGAGTTCGCACACATTCCCTCAAAAGACTCACCCAAATGGAGGGACAAGGGAGAGCTGGGCAAACGAGCTGCACGAACGTGTTCAAAGCCAACCTCGGGTCACAACTTAGCATTTTTTAATACGGGCTCGTTCGCCTCGGTGCGCCCTTGCCCGACTCGCCTGAACGAGTTCACCCAAACGACCCACCCGAACGATTTCGCACGCACGTCCTCAAACGACTCACCCAAATGAAGGGACAAGCGAGAGCCAGGAAAATGACTTGCACGAACGTGCACAAAGCCAACCTCGGGTCACGACTTAGCAATTTTTGATACGGGCTTGTTCGCCCGGGTGCGCCCTCGTCCGACCAGCCTGAACGAGTTCACTCGAACGACCCGCCCGAACGAGTTCACACTCACAACCTCAAACGACTCACCCAAACAAAGGGACAAGGGAGAGACAGGCAAATGAGCTGCACGAACATGCACAAAGCCAACCTCGGGTCACAACTTAGCATTTCGGGCTCGTTCGCCCGGGTGCGCCCTCGCCTGACCCGCCTGAACGAGTTCACCCGAATGACCCGCCCGAACTAGTTCGCACGCACGCCCGTAAAACGACTCACCCAAACGAAGGGACAAGGGAGAGCCAGGCAAACGAGCTACACAAACGTGCACAAAGCCAACCTCGGGTCACAACTTAGCATTTTGTTATACGGGCTCGTTCGCCCGGGTGTGCCCTCGCCCGACCCACCTGAACGAGTTCACCCGAATGACCCGCCCGAACGAGTTCGCACGCACGCCCTCAAACGACTCACCCAAACGAAGGGACGAGGGAGAGCCGGGAAAACGAGCTGCACGAACGTGCACAAAGCCAACCTCGAGTCACAACTTAGCATTTTTTGATACGGGCTCGTTCGCCTGAGTGCGCCCTCGCCCGACCCGCCTAAACGAGTTCACCCGAACGACCCGCTCGAACGAGTTCGCAAACACAACCCTAAACGACTCACCCAAGCGAAGGGACAAGGGAGAGATGGGAAAATGAGTTGCACGAACGTGCACAAAGACAACCTCGGATCACAACTTAGAATTTTTTGATACGGGCTCGTTCTCCCGGGTGCGCCCTCGCCCGACCCGCCTGAACGAGTTCACCCGAACGAGTTCGCACGCACGCCCTCAAACGACTCACCGAAACTAAGGGACAAGGGAGAACCGGGCAAACGAGCTGCACAAACGTGCACAAAGCCAACCTTGGGTCACAACTTACCATTTTTGATACAGGCTCGTTCGCCCAGGTGCGCCCTCGCCCGACCCGCCTGAACAAGTTCACCCGAACGACCCGCCCGAACGAGTTCACACGCATGCCCTCAAACGACTCACCCAAACGAAGGGACAAGGCAGAGTCGGGCAAATGAGTTGCACGAACGTGCACAAAGCCAACCTCGGGTCACAACTTAGCATTTTTTGATACGGGCTCATTTGCTCGGTTGCGCCCTCGTCCAACCCGCCTGAACGAGTTCACCCGAATGACCCGCCCGAACGAGTTCGCACGCACGCCCTCAAACGACTCACAGAAATGAAGGGACAAGGGAGTGTCGGGCAAACGAGCTACACGAACGTGCGCAAAGCCAAGCTCGGGTCACAACTTAGCATTTTTTGATACGGGCTCGTTCACCCGGGCGCGCCCTCGCCCGACCTGCCTGAACGAGTTCACCTGAACGACCCGCCCGAAAGAGTTCCCACGTACGCCCACAAACGACTCACCCAAACGAAGGGACAAGGGAGAGCCGGGCAAACGAGTTGCACGAACGTGCACAAAGCCAACCTCGGGTCACAACTTAGCATTTTTTGATACGGGCTCGTTCGCTCGGGTGCGCCCTCGCCCGACCCGCCTGAACGAGTTCACCTGAACGACCCGCCTGAACGACCCGCCCGAACGAGTTCGCACGCACAACCTCAAACGAATCACCCAAATGAAGGGAAAAGGGAGAGCCGGGAAAACGAGCTGCACGAATGT
The DNA here is from genome assembly GCA_000404065.3 of Pinus taeda. Lineage (NCBI taxonomy): Eukaryota > Viridiplantae > Streptophyta > Pinopsida > Pinales > Pinaceae > Pinus > Pinus taeda. Next base: position 69,643 of record APFE030269826.1, read on the forward strand.
GCACAAAGCCAACCTTGGGTCACAACTTAGCATTTTTTGATACGGGCTCGTTCGCCCGGGTGCGCCCTCGCGTGACCCGCCTGAACGAGTTCACCTGAACGACCCGCCCGAATGAGTTCGCATGCACGCTCTCAAACGACTCACCCAAATGAAGGGACAAGGGAGAGTCGAGCAAACGAGCTACACGAACATGCACAAAGCCAACCTCAGGTCACAACTTAGCATTTTTTGATACAGGATCGTTCGCACGGGTGCGCCCTCGCCCGACCCGCTTGAACGAGTTCACCCAAACGACCCGCCTAAACGGGTTCGCACAGAAGCCCTCAAACGACTCACCCAAATGAGGGGACAAGGGAGAGCCAGGCAAACGAGCTGCACGAACGTGCACAAAGCTAACCTCGGGTCACAACTTAGCAATTTTTGATACGGGCTCGTTCGCCCGGGTGCGCCCTCGTCTGACCCGCCTGAACGAGTTCACCAGAACGACTCGCCCGAACGAGTTCGCACGCACGCCCTCAAATGACTCACTGAAACAAAGGGACAAGGGAGTTCCGGGCAAACGAGCTGCATGAACGTGCACAAAGCCAACCTCGGGTCACAACTTAGCATTTTTTGATACGGGCCCGTTCGCCCGGGTGCGCCCTCGCCCGACCCGCCTGAACGAGTTCACCCGAACGACCCGCCCAAACGACCCGCCCGAACGGTTCGCACGCACGCCCTCAAACGACTCACCCAAACGAACGGACAAGGGAGAGTCGGGCAAACGAGCTGCACGAACGTGCACAAAGCCAACCTCGTCACAACTTAGCATTTTTTGACATGGGCTCATTCGCCCGGGTGCGCCCTCACCCGACCCGCCTGAATGAGTTCACCCGAACGACCCGCCCGAACAAGTTCGCACGCACGCCCTCAAACGACTCACCCAAACGAAGGGACAAGGGATAGCCAGGCAAACGAGCTGCACGAATGTGCACAAAGCCAACCTCGGGTCACAACTTAGCATTTTTTGACACGGGCTCATTCACCCAGGTGCGCCTTCGCTCGACCTGCCTGAACGCGTTTACCAGAACGACCCGCCCGAACGAGTTCGCACGCACGCCCTCAAACGACTCACCCAAACGAAGGGACAAGGGAGAGCCGGGCAAACGAGCTGCACGAACGTGCACAAAGCCAACCTTGGTTCACAACTTAGCATTTTTTGATACGGGCTCGTCCGCATGGGTGCGCCCTTGCCCGACACGCCTGAACGAGTTCACCCGAACGACCCGCCCGAACGAGTTCGCACGCACACCCTCAAACGAATTACCCAAACGAAGGGACAAGGGAGAGTCGGGCAAATGAGCTGCACGAATGTTCACAAAGCCAACCTCGGGTCACAACTTAGCATTTTTTGATACGGTCTCGTTCGCCCGGGTGCGCCCTCGCCTAATCGACCTACCCGAACGACCTGCCCGAACGAGTTCACACGGACGCCCTCGCCCGACCCGAGCGAACGACCCGCCTGAATGAGTTCACACGGACGCCCTCGCCCGACCTGCCTGAACGAGTTCTTACGGACGCCCTCACCCGACCCGCTCGAACGAGTTCACACGCACGCCCTCGCCCGAACCACCCGAATGACCCACCCGAACGAGTTCACACGCACGCCCTCAAACGACTCACCGAAACGAAGGGACAAGGGAGAGCCGGGCAAATGAGTTTACATGAACGTGCACAAAGCCAACCTCGGGTCACAACTTAGCATTTTTTGATATGGGCTTATTCTCCTGGGTGCGTCCTCGCCCGACCCGCGTGAACGAGTTCACCCGAACGACCTGCCCGAATGAGTTCGCACGCACTCCCTCAAACGACTCACCTAAACGAAGGGACAAGGGAGAGCCAGGCAAACGAGCTGGACAAACGTGCACAAAGCCAACCTCGGGTCACAACTTAGCATTTTTTGACACGGGCTCGTTCGCTCGGGTGCGCGCTCGCCCGACCCGCCTGAATGAGTTCACTCGAACGACCCGCCCGAACGAGTTTTCATGCACGCCCTCGAACGACTCACCGAAACGAAGGGACAGAGCTGGGCAAACGAGCTGCACAAAGGTGCACAAAGCCAAACTCGGGTCACAACTTAGCATTTTTTGACACGGGCTCATTCGCCCGGGTGCGCCCTTGCCCGACCCGCGTGAACGAGTTCACCCGAACGACCCGCCCGAACGAGTTCGCACGCACGCCATCAAACGACTCACCGAAACGAAGGGACAAGGGAGAGCTGGGCAAACGAGCTGCACGAACGTGCAGAAAACCAACCTCGGGTCACAACTTAGCATCTTTTGATACGGGCTCATTCGCCCGACCCGCCTGAACGAGTTCACACGAACGCCCTCGCCCGACCCACCTGAATGAGTTCACACGGACGCCCTCGCCTGACCCGCCCGAATGAGTTCACACGCCCGTTCGGACGAGGGCATCCGTGTGAACTCGTTTGAATGACCCGCCGAAACGAGTTCACACGGACACCCTCGCCTGACCCTCCCGAATGAGTTTGCACGGATGCCCTCGCCTGAACGACTCGCCCGAACGAGTTTGCACGGAAGCCCTCGCCCGAACGAGTTTGCACGGACGCCCTCACCCGAACGACCCGCCCGAACGAGTTTGCACGGACGCCCTCGCCCAACCCGCCCAAACGATTTTGCACGTACGCCCTCTCCTGAATGACCCGCCCGAACGAGTTTGCACGGACGCCCTCTCCCGAACAACCCTCCCAAACGAGTTTGCACGGACGACCTCGCACGACCCGCCCGAACGAGTTTACACCGACCCCCTCGCCCGACCCGCCCGAACGAGTTACACGGGCGCCCTCAAACGACCCGCCTGAATGAGTTTGCATGGAAAATGACCTTCCTGGACGAGTTTACATGGAAAACGACCCGCCTGAACGAGTGTTTACATGGCAAACGACCCGGTCGAACCAGTTTACATGGGCTCCGACACACGACCAAAACCAAGGCACAAGGGAGATTCGGGCGAACGGGCAACACAATCGTGCAAAAAGCCCACCCCCTGTCACAACTTTGCATTTTTTATACAGCAATGTGTGCCCTGGGTGCCGTCACACGACACGACACGACCCGACCCGAACCTCCCCAACGCGTTTGCATGGGCACCCACACACGACACGTCTCGACCCGCCTGAACGAAATTTGGGGTTTCCATGGGTGCACGACCCGAAAGAAATTTTGGGGTTTCTATGGGCGCCTGACCCAAACGAAGGCACGGGGGAGCGCCAGGAAAATGGGCCGCACGAACTTGCAGAAGACACACGGGCGGTCACGACTTAGCGTTTTTGGCACGGCCACGTGTGCCCGGGCACCCACACATGGCCCGACCGGCCTTGGGCGAGCCAACCCGACCCGCCCGAACGCGTTTTCACGGGCACCCACACAGGACACGACACGACCTGACCCTAACAAAATTTGGGGTTTCCTTGTATGCACAACCCGAACGAAATTTGAGGTTTCCATGGGTGCGCGACCCGAACGAAGGCACAAGGGAGCGTCGGGCAAACAGGCCGCACGAACGTGTATAAGGCACAAGGGGGGTCATCACTTAGCATTTTTGGCACTGCCACGTGTTCCCGAGCACCCACGCGCGGCACGACCCGACCCGCCCGAACGAAATTTGGGGTTTCCATGGGTGCACGACCCGAACGAAGGCACGAGGGAGCGTCGGCCAAACGGGTCGCGCAAACATGCAGAAGGCACGTGGGTGGTCATGGCTTAACATTTTTTGCATGGCCACATGTTCCCGAGCACCCACTCACGTCACGGCACGACCCGACCGACTCGCCCGAACGCGTTTGCACGGGCACCCACACACGACATGACCCGACCCACCCGAACGAAATTTGGGGTTTCCATGTGTGCACGGCCCGAACGAAATTTGGGCTTTCCATGGGTGCACGACCTGAACGAAGGCTCGAGGGAGCGTCGAGAAAACGGGCCGCACGAACGTGCAGAAGGCACACGGGCAGTGATGACTTAGAATTTTTGGCACGGCCACGTGTGCCGGCGCACCCACACACGGCACGGCACGACCCAACCCACCCTGGGCGAGCCGACCCGAATCGCCCATGCGAAATTTGGGGTTTCCATGGCTGCATGACCTGAACAAAGAAGGCACACGGGCGGTCACGAATTAGCATTTTTGACACGGCCACGTGTGCCCGGGCACCCACACACGGCATGGCATGCGATGACTCGGCCCGCCCGAAGGAAATTTGGGGTTTGAATGGGCGCACGACCTGAACGAAGGCACGAGGGTAGGAATATATT